>JAJJWW010010582.1:0-105561 GCA_023531295.1 Papaver armeniacum | reverse complement strand
TAAAATAATTAGGTTTAGTCTCAAAACTTAATAATTGACACATTTTGAACTCATACATTCCCACAATTGGTTGAAAAATATTTGGTGGGAAAACAAAATCAATCTGGGTACCATAGCCTGGGCTAACCACATCAACCAGAGGATGGGTTTCTAACAACTAAACTTCTCTATGGACATCACTAGGTTCAGGAAAACGTGTATGAATATAATCTTTTAAAATGGTTGAGGCACATATGTCAAGTCCCAAGTGAGGGACCTTTCTAAGAGTTAAGGCACATGGAGAATTATAATCACCCCCAAACTTAGAGTTTTCAAAGTGTCTCCCGGAAAGACTAGTCACAACTTCCCTAATTTCAAGGTCATCGATTCCCGAAAATGGTCAATTGATTCTTCTAAGTCAGGTTCATCCTCACTCATCTCTACGAGTTCATTTTCTTTGTCTAAGACTAATGTTTCTAAATCGCTAGACTCTAAAACAATATTCTCAGAAGAAACTCGTTCCTCTAAACCATAATCGGCTTCGTAATCATAAGGAAAAACTACATCGTCTAAAACGGTGGTATCTCTAGTCAAATCCTCGTACTTTTGAATAGGTGAATAATTATTAAAATTATTTGGATTCGAACTAGAAATAATATTATCGTTGTTAAGCTCAATTGGAGTAACAAATTCCTGATCACTATGCCTATATGTGTCTGATTCTTCATCAACACTATCCTCACCATAATCATAATAACATGAAAATGGTTGAACCTCATCTAAAAAAGTAGTGTTACCAATTCTAACCTCGTCTTGATTATGTGAATAACTATCTTCATTTTCAAAGGTACTATTGGAAACACTATATTGGAAATTAAGACTATCTTGAGCAGTTCTTTCCTGGGCCTCTAACAACATTTTCTGAATCGACTCACATGACTCCCTGATTTTATCTAGGAAAGAAGGTTCACACGTTGCATTGCTTTCATCCATAACTAAGTTATTCATCTCAGGTGAACTACGTGTCGACTCAAGTAACTTTTGTGATGACTCAGCTAACTTACGTGCGGACTCTAGTAGAGAGGAATTTTGCTCGTATGACCCGTGCGTGTGTGGATAATAATTTGGCTCATCATGGTATGAGCCATAACCTTGAAAAGGATGATGTTCCCAACCACTATTCACACTATGGTCAAAGTAGTAACGTCCATTTTGAAACTCAGTCGGATATTCATTGTATTGGCTATTGTAATACCAGTTCGACATTTTATGGCAGGGGTGTGAGTTGTCACACAAAATAAAAACCCACTGACAGGGGATTCGTGGGTGGATAGAGTCTTACCTCCCGTACCAGACGGGCGATGAACCGTTGAAGTCGATTCAGGCCACCGACTCCTATGTCGATTAATGCACGAACCGAGGGGGCGAGATAGTATCGTAACCGTCGTCCTTCCTCGCAAATCCTTCCCCTTCCTTAAAAAATAATGTCCAAGTCAAAAAAGTGTCCAAAAATAAAAATGTCCAAAAAGGAAAAGAAAATTTACAAAAATAAAACCCTATTTACAGTTTCTAAAAATAAATAAAAATAAAACAAAATAACTATATACAAAATCTTCTTCTTCACTCCTTTCAGATCCCTCTTTTCTTTCCTTCTTTGGCGATACTTTCCTTTTATAGCACTTTTTATTTCCTTGTAGCTTCGCTTCAAATCTGAAAAGAATCGAAAAACACCAAAACGCGTAAAAAAGAACAAAAAATAATAATAAAAATAAACCTAAAACAAATCTAAATACAAGTCCGCGTCGGCGGCGCCAAAAATTGATGTGATTTTAACAAGTTGTAGAAAATGGTAGTAAGAATGTCGTTCACTCAGACTTGTAAAGACTCGATTTAAGACTTAAACATATAATAGTCTAAAAACAAAGATAATATTTACACAAGTTTGTCACGATATCGAGAGGTACTAGGACTCAGGATTCCACCATAAAATTCATTCATGCAATTCATATATTTATTCTAGACAATTATAGCTCAAATAATAATAAAATATTGACTCTATGTTTTGCCAAGGTAGATTTTTGAAAAGCAACGACTGTATATCTAAAGCATGAGATATCAAAAGACTTAACCTAAGTATAACCCATCAATTGAAATCACAACCATTCAATAAAAACCATAAAACAATTAACAATCCATGCAAAAAGTCATGAAAGAATTAAATATAATTACCAAACGCATGAAATATGGCTTCCTCCGTCATCCCGGTGTTGGGGTTTAGCTCCTCATATTATTCACGTGCTCAAAATAATTGTTCATAGCTCAAATAGGTGAAAAACAAGAGAAAACTAATAAAGCAGACAGTTTGCAACGCTGTAGCGGCGTTACAAACAGCTCTTACAACGGGTGTTGAAATGTTACAAAGAAAAGATGACAAGCTTAAGACGTGAGATCTATTAGTGTTGAACAGCGATACTTCTTTTGTGTTGTTTAAATAAGACTGCCTCTGTTAGTCTGTTCTTCGTGTTCTTGAGAACGACACTTCTTTTGTGTCGTCTGCAACTCTTCCTCCTTCTTCTCTGCTGCTGCTGCAATTCTTCTATGAAACCTTGTTCTTAGCTCTGAAGCTACCCCAAACTCCCCGACCCCCTCGCTGGAACTCTCACAACTCCTCTTTATACACGGCAGACCCAAAATTCACGTGATAATCTTCCATTTTTCTCTGCAAGTCACCGGAGATTTATTCTCCTTGTTTCCTTTTTATGCTTCAAAGTTTTAGTACAAACTCCTCTAAACTCTCTTTGTAATGATAGGAACAAATCTCCAGGGAATATATTCCTCTTAATCACACGAGTAACTTCCCAGAATAACTAACAAACCCGTGAAACTCTGTTTTTCCATAAATATATTAAATCTCCTTTTTTATCGAAACCAACCCAACTACCTTTGCTGTTTAGACGAAACAGGCTCAAATCAGTCCAAAACTCTGAATAAATCCAATAGAAACTCGTTCAAATCTTTTCCCAGAAGCTCAAACAAACTCGACAAAAGCTCTTCCCATGTTTTACCGTGAACCACTAATACAGCCCAATTTGATCGAGTCTGATGGATCTACCAACCCTGTTTAGGTTTAACAGGCTTATCTAAAGAAAATCCAGCGATTGAATCTCCTTCTATTACGCCCAAACATCAAACCCTAACTCTGTAGTTTGAAACACAATTTTCCCGTCATTTTTGATTTTTCAAACGGAGGAGATAACCTCCCCCTATCCGGACTGGTGTGCCAATAGTAGATGCTCTGGAAATGGGTTGCCCCTTAGTAATTGAGGTGCCCCTTATCCAAATGAGGGGTCCGAATAGTAATTTTCTCCCACGGGCGCAAATACCACTTTTCAAGCCAATTTTCCCGCAAAAGCTTATTTCTCCAAAAACACCTACAAAGACATAAAATACCAAAATAAGCGCAAAATCGAGTACTAACATTACAGAGAATTGAGACTAAAATAGACACATAAATGCGTCTATCACATATGGGATCAATGTAGTTCAGAATACCAGCTGACTTGGCATTTGTTGGAAGAATACCATGTTCACACTTCCATGTGAATAGCTAAATAGCTTGGGTTGTATCTAGTTCCATATTTCCTTCCATGGAGTTTTATGGGTATCACTAGCATATTTATCATTAATATGTCTGTCATAAAGGGATTTGACAGTGAATTTCCTGGTATGGGTTAAGCTCCATTGTATAGTATCCTCAGTATTTGGGTAGTGATTTGTCTGGAGGATCAGGTTTTGAATGTCCTGAGTGAACCAGAGAGTTAAAACATTATGATCCCACTCTCCATGGGTATTAAAAAGTTGATTGACAGTTTTCAGGTTTGCAGGGCAGTGAGTTGGTTTTTGGAGTATGTTAAATTTTCAATCCATCTATCCTCCCAAATGTGTATATTAGTGCCATCTCCTATTTTCCAAATATAATATTTCTGAATGGAAGAAATGCCTTCCAGATTTCCCTTCCAAATCCAAGAATCAATTGTCTTTGGCTTGATATCCATTCTGATGACTTCTTGGTTTGGAAAATGAGAGGCCTTCATGGTACTAGTCCATAGTGAGTTTGGTTCTTCTATTAATCTCCAAGCAATTTTTGAGATCATAGCCAGATTGAAGTATTCCATATTTTTGAATCCAAATCCCCCTAACTCATTTGGTTTATTAACAACATCCCAAGCAATGTAGAATAAACCTTTAGGTTTGTCTTGATCTTTGTTCCAAAAAAATTCCTTTGGATAGCATTTATCTCTTTGCAAGTGCCCTTTGGAATCTTGAAGCAGTTCATTTGGTAAATGCTGGAGGTTGAGGTGACAGTTTGGATCATAGTAACTTTTCCAGCTGTAGATAGAGTTGATTTCCAACCAGCAAGTCTGAATTTTAGTTTGTCCACACATGGCTTGAAGGCCTGAATCTTGCTTCTATTAGTGAAGAGAGGAGATCCCAGACATTTGTCAGCAGTGTTAATCCTTTGGACCTTCATTGTGTCACTTTATATTGTCTGCAATGCTTGGAGCTGTATTCTTGCTGAAGAAAATTCCTAATTTGGAAAAATTTATCAACTGCCAAGAGGAATGACCAAAATCTTGAAAAATCTTGATTAAGTTGTTACACTCTTCCATATTAGCTTTGCAGAAAATCATGCAGTCATCAACAAACAGTAAATGATTGATTGCAGGTGCTCCACTGCAGACTTTGGTTCCATGAATGAGACCTTGAGATTCAGCATTAGTTAGAAATCTAGATAGAGCATCCATGCAGAAAAGAAATAGTTAAGGTGAGATGGGATCCCCTTGACTGAGGCCTCTAGTAGGTTTAAAAAACTTTCCAGGAGAACTATTTACAAGGACAGCAAGGTTGGTGGTTGATATGCACTGATGGATTAGATTACACCATTGGGAGCTGAATCCCGTTTGTTTCATAACTTGTATAATAAATTCTCAATTCACCCTATCAAATGCTTTGGCCATGTCTATCTTAATGCCCATAGTACCATTTGCTCATTTTTCCCCTTTCCTTGTATTGGTGCATGAGTTCATGTGCAATGGCTAAATTGTCAGAGATTTGCCTGCCATGAATGAAAGCAGACTGAAATGGAAATATAAGGTTAGGTAGAAGAGGTTTTAGTCTTTGATCCAGGAGTTTAGAGATGATTTTGTATGTGGTATTGGATAAGGATATTGGTCTGAAGTGGGAAGGGGTAGTAGGACTCTCTGTTTTGGGAATGAGGGATATAAAGGTAGAGTTCATTTCTTTGAGCAGATATCCAGAAGTAAAGAAATTTTGGACCATTGTGATAATGTCTTCCCCCATAACATCCCAGTTGGCTTGGAAGAAATTTGGTGGAAAGCCATTAGGACCTGGAGCCTTGTCACCTACCATACTAAATAGAATATTTTTGATTTCCACAGCATCAGGAATCTTTAAGAGGTTGTTATTTTCAGTGGTGGTGATAGTGGTGGGAATAAGGTCAATGAGGGATTGGTTGATGGTTATAGGTTCAGCAGTAGCCATAGTAGCAAAGTGATTAGTGAAGCAGAGAGCAACTTCATCCTTGTTGTAGAGCCAGGAGCCATCATCTTGTTGAATAAAATCAATTTTATTTCTTCTGTATCTTTTCTTGGCAGATAAGTGGAAAAAACTTGTATTTTTGTCTCCTAGTTTGATAAGCTAATCCCTGCATTTAGTTTTCCAGAAGCATTCCTGAATGTTCTGCCAGTGTTCAACTTGCTTTTTAGCATCTCTTATATCCTTTCCTTTATTGATATTGAATTGATTCTTGGTGATCCATTCCACATGTTGTATGTTGTCTTCCAGATTAGTCTTGATATTTCCATAGATCTCTTTGTTCCATTTCTTTAACTTGACTTTAATATCTCTTAACTTTCTGGCAATTTTAATAGCAAGATACCCTTTGTGATGAGTCTTCCAGCATTCAGCAATAATTTCTTTGCAGTCCTTGTGATCAATCCAAGGACCAAAGAATTTGAAGGGAATGTGTCCTTGCTTCAAATTGCTATTGGTATTGAGGAGAATTGAATTATGATCAGAACCAATGGCAGGAAGGTTGGAAATGGTGGAATTTGGGTATATTTATAGCCAAGTTTCATTAGCCAATCCTCTATCCAATATTTGTTCTGTGAGATGAATGCCAGTTCTTCTGTTGGTCCAAGTGAAGGGACATTCTGTGTAGCCCAAATCAGTAAGGTTGGCTTCTTCTATTTTTTCCAGAAAGATGTTAGCTTCAGAAGAATCAATAGGGTGTTGACTGAATTTTTCATGATCATGCAGTATAAAATTTAAATCACCCATTATTAACCAAGGTAAGGTGTTTGTTCTATCAGTGTTTTCTATCATTTTCCAAGAATGCAATTTATCAGTAGTGGTGTAAGGGCTACCATAGTATCCTGTGAAGAGCCAAGGTTCCCCTATAGTAGGATAGATTGTGGCACTAATGTGATAATTAAAGAAATATTGTATGGTGACCTTTAGATTAGTTTTCCAAGCTAAAACAAGACCTCCAGCAGTATTGGATTTTCCTCTAGGTTCAACAAACCAGAAGTTAGTAACACATATATTACCAAGAATAGCTTTCAAATTCCTAGTTTGTTGTTTGGTTTCAGATAGAAAAAATATATTAGGATTATGTTTATTTAGCATGTTATTTAGGTGTCTACTAGTGTTTGGTTGGCCTAGACCTTGACAGTTCCAAGACATGACAGAATAGAATTGCCAAAAATAAGACACATGGGGATAGTTAAAGATGGTAATGAAGTATCCTAAATAATTGGCATCATGGGGGTTAAGGGTAATGATGAAAGCAACAATGCTAATGTGAATTATAAGCTTTCTTTCTAAAGTAGTAATGCTAAGATTCACATTGGAAGATAGGAATAAAAAATAAGCAGTATTATGAGTTACCTTGTGACTTAGGAAAGGATTTTCTCCCTCGAGGCATCCAGTAGTCAGATTAGTCAGGTGATCTTTCTCCATAAGCATCATTTGGGTACTACTTTTCTTGGATGGTTGGCTTTGGTCCCAATATTGGAGAGTCTGGCCTGAAGCAGCAGTGGGGATGAAAAATTTTATTTTTGGGTCCATCAACTGAGGATGGAATTCAGTATCAACAGCTTTGAGTTTGAATTCCTTGTTACTTCTTTCTCATAGCAGTTTCTTCTAAGTGTTGAAGTCTTCATTGATTTGTTTCTGAATGTCATCCAGAGAGGGAGTAGATTCAAGGGCATTTGGTGGTAAACTTTGGATATGAATAGGCTTGACTTTTGGGAAAATATTTTCAGGGATGATGATGTTCCCCAAACCATTTTTAGGAGTTGAGTGATATTTTCTAGCAGCAGTTTTGATGTTGATACCCTTCTTTCTCCTCATTTTTTCCTTATTTCTGTTGCTATCCATGAGATTTTTATGCTTCATTTGACAGGCTATGGCTTCATTATTGGTAGTGGGTATGTATCCTTTGATAGGTTGATGTAATCCTGCTTTGAAGATGATATAGTCTTCAGGGCCATCTAATTCTTCAGAGTTATTCTTTAAGATGATCTGTCTTTGTGCTAACCTCATTTTGATGGCAAACTCCTCAACAGCATCTCTGTCTGTGTAGTGTCTTATTTTGAGATTTTTCTGGGGGCTACTGATGATGGGAGTGGTTGGAGTAGTGGAAGTTGAGGGATAATTGTTACTGAGATTTGATGGGTGGCTTTTTGGGGTAGCATTATGAACTTGTTCTTCTTTTTCTTCACATAGAGAACAAGGGTGATCTAAAATCCTGCAAATCTTGCAGAATATTATGGCATTCAAATAAAAAGAAATTTCAAGCTAGTGTGAGACAGTTGGTGTTTCATAAGCATCTATGCCATACTTTAGAGCTCTAGTAACATCAATAGTTAAGAGAACTTCAAGGTTCTTTTCATCTTCATCTCTCCGATAGGCTTTTTTAGCTTCTTGAAAGATTCCTGCTGGTCTGATGATATTACTCATATCAGGGATGATGTGCTTTGGAACCCTTTTAACTAGTGCCCATATCCTAACTCTGCAGAAGTTAGCTTCATCAATGAAATCTTGTCCAGCATGTGGAACTTCAGTTAAGACAATGAGTTTGTCAAAAATTCCTCTAGTACCTCCTTTTCTAAACACTTTGTAGTCTTCTATGCTGCCAAGTTTGATTGAGTAGTAATTCCTTCTCTTCTTCCAGAGATTCACTTCTGCATTTTTCCTGAGCTCCCAATTAGAGTTGATGAACGTGGAGATAATTCTAGTTTCATGGGAAATTTTGCTACAATACCTTCATATAAAGACCCATTTCCAATCTTCTTTCTTTTTTGGTAAGGTATTTTCAGAATTGATGAAGACTTTGGGAAAGAGGTCTTCAGGGATCTTTAGTGAAGAATTCATTTGTTCAACTAAGTTTTCAACTTGATCTGAAGATTTGTTTCCTGAGGAAGAAGCCATGAATTGGTTTTGAATGATGATGGTGGTGATAAGTATGAATAGCTCAGGTGTAATATGAGAAGTACCAGAGCTAGCAACTTTAATTTGAATTTTCTGAAGAGTGTATGATTTGTACTTAGTATGTATTTTGTAGTTTTGTTGTATAAGGTATTGGTGATGCTCTATAGTCCAAAAACAAACAGAAAAGGAGTACAAGTGCCATGTGATGACCCGGTGAGTCCAATGCTTGTAGTATTTGCCTTGACTGACTATGCTGAAGTTGTTGACTACTGGTAAGCCTTGTGAGAGGGACCTATCAAAGAAAGAGATTCCATAGAAAAATATGCTATATTTATGATATAAGGTTAGCTTGTACTTTCTATTGATGGTGAGAGAGCAAGCATAAGATTCCAAATTACTGATGTGATCGTGTAAAAAAATTTGATAGGTACTGTGCTTTGGATTGGGGTCTGTGACTATGATGATAAGGTTATAGGCATGTTGTAATGTGGATTTTATATTAAGGACATGCTGCATGGTAGAGAAGATCCAAAAATTAAGAAGTTCATACCCTTGGGATAGAATGGTACTTAGCTTGGTATGATTGGCTTTGGAATTTAGCTTTAGCATGTCTATAGTCCCTTCAGTCAGCCTGGCAATGGTTGTGGACTGAATTACGATAAATTGGCTCGAGAGCATACAACTGGTACGTTTGAGTGAGTCAGATGATATTCGAATCAGATGCAAATAGAGCTGAGTCGTGATCGTGTATAGGAATCGTGGGAGAGATATTGGAGTTAATGTTTCCGCTAGAGTTACGCTGCCAAGTGTAACGCTGAGCCTTCTCCTCGCTCCACCTGTCACAATTTGAAATGTAGGATTAATTAGCCTAGTAATGTTGCCTCAGATGCATGCGAATTGAAACGACCAAAGAGAGAGTAAGAGTGTAGGAGACAAAAGAATTTGCTCTTTGGGAACCGTCGCCACTTAATGGTGCGGAAATCCAATACCAATCGATGAATGCCTTTATAAGTGTCTCTGCCGGAGATAAGAAATTTTTCAGTTTCTTATTCTGAGCTTTTCTACATTCTCTGTCATGTGTGATAAAACTCCATTCAATCCAATCACGATGTCTGGAACTGATAAGGGTATTGATCGAAAGGGTAAGCAAAAATTGGTTGAAGTTGAACAGGAGCCTAGAATTCACTGGTATCCACGAGAGCATTGTGTGACTCGGTTGCCTTATGGTATCGCTTTTCCACAAAGATGTGAATCTCTCGGTCATGAGTATGATTTCACTTGGTATTTGGATGATCTTCAGCATAATGTTGAAGTGAAAATTGAGGAGTGTCTGCAAGAGGATGGGCCACCAAGAATAGTTCATGAATTGATGCTGGATTCTCCAGTAGAGCGTCTTCGAAGTCATTTCAATGAACCAAAGTCGGCACCCATAAATCAAGATACAAGCAACCCTTTTGCTGAGTTGGAGACCCAAGTTGGAATTGGAAGCAGTAGTGAGCATGTATCTGGTGCAAGTATGCATAGATCGGATGGAGAAGGTGCTGGTGATGAAGGATGTTATGTTACTGGTATACCAAAGTCGAAAGAGCATCCACATATGGGTTTCAGAGATCATTGGGTATTGTATGCTTTCCATCCCCGATATGGTCCATTCGAGGTTCATGAGAGGGCGTTGCTGTTGTAGAATGATCGATTTTTGGTATCCGTGTAAGCCGAGTTGGTTATCAGTCCATAACTCTTGATGCTAGGGAGAGGATGATGGTTCGTCAGATGGCTGGTCAACCTCGGCATCATGATGAGCCCATGCGCTTTCCAGTGATGGATTATCTGTGCCCTGCTACTGGTAGGATTGGTCGTGCGATTTTTGCAGTATTTGAATCTCCAGGAACCGTTCCAGCCATCGATCCAACTTCTGAGCCAGTTAATCCTGGTTTTTTGCCTGAGGGAAGTGTACCTGCTGCTTCAATGGATGAGTCCATGGATATGCCGAGCGAGGATGTTGTTGATGGTAGTGCTTCCCAAGAAGGGTATCATACTCCAGTACCAGTGAAGCGGTCTGCAAAGCCTAGGATGTATATGACTCGTAGTCGGACTCGGAGTGTTAGCCAGGGAACTCGGAGCAAAACTCATCTCTTCCCTCAGTAAGGAATTGAACAATCTTTCTATTATGTCTTCAATCTTATATGTTTTCTGGGTTCTGAAATTTGGTTTAGATTGAGGATTTTTTTTGGTTTGGACATTTCTCTTTTTAAAGTTTGAGCTTTTATGATTGGGAACTTGGATTTGTGATGGACAATTATGTTTCTTTTTCTGTCGAATTCTATTGTAATGGTGCTTGTTGATTTCAATGGTGATTAATTTAGGAATTCTATGTATGGGATGAGTTTGATTATGATTAAGTTGGTTTTTTTGATGGTAATTTTAATAGTATCTTGTATGAGAATGATGGGTGAAGACACTTATGTACTGAATGTAATGAATAATAGACTTGATAACAGGGGAGGTGTAGACACCCCAATTTCGTACAAATATTGGGTCTAAAATTGAAAATGTTGTCGCGAACCGAATCTAGCAACAAACGGAGGTCAAGCCCTATTTATCGTTGAGAGTAAAATGAAGCTGGACCAAAATGAACTCTTAGAGTTCGTCCACTTTTAATACCAAAGGTCCTTAGCTGGACGTTCATATAGTGCGACCATGTTTTGTGTCCACTAAGTCCTTAGCTGGACGTCCATTTCTTCCTTGTAGTGCGACCAAATGTTTTAGTCCACTAAGTCTTGTCCGTTCCCATAAGTAAGCTAGTCATCACCCCAAAGTGTCGACATTTTTTGATATAAGGTTCCTTTGTTCCCAAGTCTTTCCTTCCAACTAAGATTCTAGGCTTAAATGAAATCTTTTGGAATTTGGTAATAATTTTAATAATATCAGAATAATATTTTTGAAAATGAGTAATAATATTTAGGTTTTAGAGTTCAACCGTTTGATCTTAGGCATTGAATCATAGGGCCTTAGTTAATTGGAGGAGACTATAAATATGGAGCTTTTACATGAATTTGAGGAGAAAAAAAAAGATTTGGAGGAGAGGGAGAGGAAAACTAGTTCGATAGATTTCATAGAAGTACAAAGGAAAACAGTGAAACCAAAAATTTATTTTGATCAAGATTGATTATTCACAGTGGCAATAGAGTGTTATTCTGGTTGGACAAATGGGTAGGGCAGTACAATTTGTCTTATCTTTTTCCTACTCTGTTTAGGCTTTCAAGAAACAAATATGCAACTATTTGTGAAATGGTGGAAGTTACTGAGGATAATAAGGCCTGGAATTTTAATTTCTCTAGAGTGCTTAGAAATGATGAAGTAGATATGGTTGCAAATCTTCTTCATCTCATAAACAATCCTGTCATAACAGAGAATGGTGATGACACTATAGTGTGGATTCCTGGGGATACTTTCTCAGTAAAATCTTGTTATTTGTCTCTAGAAGATGAGGGTTTTCTTAGGTTTCCCTACAAGAGTCTTTGGAACCCAAGAATTCCAATGAAGGTTATTTTCTTTACTTGGTGTTTGTGTTATAATGCTGCTCCTACTCTTGATTCTATCAGAAACTCCATTGTGATTAATGCTTGCATATTGTGCAAGAAAGCCCCAGAAACAAATACTCATTTATTTCTTCACTGTGAGGAGACAGGTAAGCTATGGAATTTCTTCTTTAACAGCTTCAAGACTCAATGGGTTTTTGGTATGGATGTAAGATCTACCTTGTGGGAATGGCGCAGAAAAAAAGGGAATTCGTTAAAAAGAAAGTTATGGGGCTTAATCCCTTTTGCTATTTGGTGGACAGTTTGGAATGAGTGTAACAGAAGAACTTTTCAAGGGGTTTACAAATGTTACAATCTGATGCTGCAAGAAGTGAAGATTTTGTTGTTTAACTGGTCTTTGGGTACAGATACTTTTGAGAATGCTTCTCTTAATATGATCTTGTACAACTGGGAGGGTGTTTTACGGTCTCAATAGCCTTTTGTATTTTTAGTGTTTCGGCTTTTCTTCCCTGCAAAGCCTGAGATTTTGTGTTTTGTTTCCAACAGCTTTGCCACTGTTTTGTGGTAATTCTGTTTTTCTTCTTTATCAGTATATTGCCCTTCTTTGAGTAAAAAAAAAAAAATTTATTTTGAAACTGTGATACTTGGGCTGCTAGATTCGGTACGTGGGAACATCGTCTGTTGGTTTGCATAAATCCAAGTTACATTTTCTCAATCGTGAAACAGGTTAAAGTACAACCCTTTGAATCAAATTAATTAAGTGATCTCTGTTTTGGATTTATATGCTCATATGCTGAAAGTGTTAGTTCTGTTCTTATACATGATCATTATTCCTTCTTATCAAGCCTTTGGATCCATCACATGCTAGTGCTTCATAATTAATTAGTCTAGCTTCTAAGATGAAAAATCATTCCTACTGATACCATCATATATGCGTTTGTGTTCGATCTTCTTTGGGATTTTATTTCCATGCTTGTATTCTTTTTATTGGATGAGTTAGTGGTGTCTTCAAAGCTGTCTTCATATACTGTGATTAGCAGTATCAGTAGCCTACTGAGCCCTAGCTAAGCCATCTACGCACACCCGTATGAATGCTTGATAATTATTTCATTGGAGTGATTGAGTTATGTTCTCGTGATGAATTACGTGAATACTAAGGGTATGCTATAAGTGACTAAACAAATCGTTTGCTTATGATGTTATGAGATGATGCATTGCTTACCGAATGATAATAATAATAAAAATAATAATAATAATGCTATGTTGATTAATTGATCGGTGATAGAAAATCTGTTGGCAACTTTTGTTCCATGATTTGCTGGATTTCGCGTGATAATAATAATAATTGAAAATTGATAATAAGTGATAATAATAATAATAATATTGGTTTGGGTAAATGATATATTGGTCGTTGGTTCATGATTTTGAGACTTGATAATAATAATAATAATAATAATTTTCTTAGAATAGGAGTGGCAATCCAAAAAGGTGTTGGCGCCCAGCTCGTCGCTCGGTTGCCTTCTACCTCCGTGTAATGAACATATTTTGTTCTTGCTATAATAATAATAATAATTTTGATAATAATAATAATTCTCTTGATTTGACTGGGTTCTGTTTTCATTTTACAAGATTTGGTGCGCTGTTTATTAGATTAATAATTTAATTAGTTTTCATAATTTTATGTATTATTTCATTATTTTTGTTATTACGAATTGGAACCCTAAAATCCCAATTATAAAGTAGAGGCCAATTTTCGGATTGGACGGGCTAGGTGCCTCACACCTTCCTAGCCCATAACTTGATTCCCGGACTTTTCTCTGTTTTGGACCAATGCTATTTTGGGTCCCAACTCCCTAAGTTGGGTGACGGCTTCGATAATAATAATTTTCCTTAATAATAAATTTCCTTGTGTTTTCCCATTTTGGATATTTGAGAGATCCTCACGGATTTCGACGGTATCTACAGTGGCGACTCTGCTGGGGATTGGAATCTAACTTGAAACGTAATTGAGATTTTAGGGTTTTAATTTTACACTGCTCGGTATTTGCACACACACACGTGCATGCACCTATTTGCACTTTTGCATTACATTTTGCATCGTCAGACGTCCGATTCTTTAGAAAACCAGTGGCTAGTAAGCTGAACCCGTGCCTTGGGCCTTATGGGAGTTACCAGCTGAACCACCACAAGCCTTAGCCCAGTACCAAAGAAGACTAGGCTAACTACGTCTGAGGTATATTTTGTTAAGGTAGCCCAAGCCTACCCAAGAGTTAGCGAAACCTGCATGCACGTGCATTAATTGTAATCTGCATTCATTTTGCACAAAATCCGAAACATAAGCACCATTGTGTTACCATATATTCTTTTGTTTCCTTCAAAACAGGAACACGAGCATAGAATTTGAAATGAATATCGATACTGGGGCATTCTCTTGGTTGTGCGAACAATTCCAACAAATGTTGGATACCAAGTTCTCAGAATATGAAGACATGATGGAGGTTGAGATCAAGAAGTTGACTCTTGAGGCCGTTACTGGATCTCTAGGAAAATATGAGCCTGATGCTGGTAAGGTGACTGACGGGTTAGCTGATTCTTTGCAGAAGAACATGAGGTAAGCACTATAAAAGGGGACTCAGGTAAGACCTTCGCTGAAATACCCTGTTTTAATCCAAATCAATTCAATTCGATTAATGGAAGGTCATAAATGCCCTTCGACCATTCATGTTGAAAAACTTAGTCAAGTGGTAAACCAGAGAATTGTATTCTTTCTAAAAATATTTCAGGAGATCAGAATAATTTTGAAAACAAAATATTTGACTTGGACAAGGAGCAAGATTATACTGATGGATTGACTCCCAATGACGAGGAAATGATCGAAGAGTACGTACCTCGTGAGATCCTCAGGTCATTAGATCACTTGGAAGACAAGTGGAACCAATCAAGAAGTAGAGTCGGTCAATCAACACTCAAGATCAACCCCAAATGGTCAAGATCGGTACTACTTTGTCTTCGTAAGAAAGGAGAATGATGATCGAGTTAGTAACTCAAGACAAAGATATATTTTCATGGTCGTATGAAGACATGCCTAAGGTTAGACACGTAGACATGGTAGTACATCACTTACCTATCATCCCCGGAATGAAGCCAATCAAACGAAATTGTGTAAGCTCCACCGGAGTGGTCTTTGAAGGTACATGACGTGATCAAGCAATATGAAGTCGGGGTTTTTGATGGTTACAAATTATCCGAATGGTTGGCTAACATAGTACCTGGTCCCAAGAAGGATGGAAAAGTATGAATGTGCATCGACTACATAAATCTTAACAAGGCAAGCCCAAAAGATGACTTTCCCCTTCCCCATATTGACATCCTCGTCGACAATGCTGCAGGGCATGGCTTATTATCATTGATGGACGGGTTCTCAGGATATAATCAGATA
Source organism: Papaver armeniacum (assembly GCA_023531295.1). Lineage (NCBI taxonomy): Eukaryota > Viridiplantae > Streptophyta > Magnoliopsida > Ranunculales > Papaveraceae > Papaver > Papaver armeniacum. The sequence goes on along the minus strand of JAJJWW010010582.1, from coordinate 90,090 downwards.
AAAATGGCAGAAGAAGATAGAGAGAAGACATCATTTATTACACCTTGGGGACCATTTTGCTATGTGGTAATGCCTTTCGGTCTTAAAAATGCTGGAGCTACTTATCAACGTGCAATGACTACTCTTTTTCATGACATGATGCACAAGGAGCTGGAGGTGTATGTAGACGATATGATTGCCAAGTCTGAAAGAAGAGAAGATCATCCATCAGACCTACAAAAGTTGTTTGACCGGCTCAGGAGGTACAAGTTGAGGCTTAATCCCAATAAATATACATTTAGGGTAAAATCAGGAAAGTTACTAGGGTTCATTGTCAGCAATAGAGGAATAGAAATTGATCCAGAGAAAGCGAATGCAATCATTAATATGCCTTCCTCCACGAACGAGAAGGAAGTGCGAGGTTTTCTAGGAAGAATTCAATATATCAGTCGATTCATCGCGCAACTAACTCCGGTTTGCGCACCAATCTTTAAATTGCTAAGAAAGAACTCACCAAAGGAGTGGAATGAAGAGTTTCAAGAGGCGTTTGATCTAGATAAAGAAGTATTTGTCCAATCCACCATTGTTGGTCCCTCCGGTCCCTGTGAAACCTTTATTGTTGTATTTATCAGTAACTGACTCATCAATGGGGGAAGTTTTAGGACAATATGATGAAGATGGTAAGAAAAAGAGGGCTATTTACTATATCAGCAATACATTGTCCGGATATGAATCAAAATACTCAACATTAGAGAAAAAATGCCTTGCCCTTGTCTGGGCTACTCAAAGACTTAGACATTACATGTTATCTCATTCGGTGCAGTTGTTATCGAGGATGGACCCACTTAAATATCTATTTGAAAATCCAATGATCTCAGGAAGAACAGCCAGGTGGCAGTTGTATCTAGAAGAATTTGACATCACTTATGTGACACAAAAGTCAATAAAAGGAAGGGAAATAGCAGATCATTTAGCAAATGTTAAAATCCGATTCCGGATTGCGAGACACTCATAACAGAATTTCCTGACGAACATATCCTTGTTGCTGAAAAATATGAAGGAGGTGAATTGTGGAAGATGTATTTTGATGGACCAATGAACCCAGTTGGTAAAGGAGCAGGGGCAATTTTGATATCTCCTCGATGAGGTACGCATTCCGATTTCTATTCGATTGAATTTCAACCGTACTAACAACATGGATTAATATGAAGCATGCATTCTTTGGCTTGAGAGCCGCCTTAGAGTTATCAAAGAAGTTGGAGGTATATGGAGATTCCTTGCTGATCGCCAACCAAACACGTAGAAAGTCCTGAAGATCAAGGAAGAAAAGCTAGTTCCATACCATGAATGCCTTATGAAACTGGTGGAGAAATTTGATTGCATTACTTTTCATCATCTTTATAGAGACAAGAATCAGTTTGCAAATGCATTAGCTGCTTTAGCATCACTAATCCCGATCCCAAGAAATTCCACAGTCAAACCCATCTAGGTGGCACGAAGAGAGAAACCACCATGTTATCTTTGTTGAGATCGGGGCAGAACACTGATGGGGATCCATGGTACCATGATATCAAGAATTACTTAGAGGATCGGACGATGCCAGACGGGTTGAGTAGAAAAGAGTGTCGTTACATACAACGAATGTCCTTTCAATACATGATCCAAGGAGGAGTACTTTACAAGAAATCTTACGATGAGATATTATTAAGGTGCGTAGATGGAGATGAAGCTTGAAGCCTTCTTAGTGAGATACATGAAGGAATTTGCGGCCCACATATGAACGGACACATGTTATCAAGGAAAATTCTTCGAATGGGATATTATTGGACAACAATGGAATCCGATTGATTCAAGTATGTGAAAAGATGCCATAAATGCCAAATACATGCCAATTTATTACATTTGCCACCGACCGAGTTGCACCCTCTTACATCACCATGGCCTTTTTCTCTTTGGGGCATCGATGTAATCGGAAATCAATCCTTCGCATCAAATGGGCATGAATACATCATAGTGGTAATTGATTATTTTACTTAATTGGGTTGAGGCAATATCCGTCAAGAATCCTACGGAATCGGGACTGTTAAATTCTTACAAACAACATTATATGTCGTTACGGATTGCCAAATGAGATTATATCAGATAATGGGTCCAATTTTGTTAGCAAGGAGGTAAAAAAGGGAGTGTGGAAAGTACAAAATCCAGCTAAGGAACTCAACCGTTTACATGCCACAAACCAATGGTGCCGTGGAAGCTGCAAATAAGATATTAGGAAGAATCTTAAAGAAGATAACAGAAACATACAAAGATTGGAGTGAGAAGTTACCTTATGCATTATGGGCCTATCGTACCTCGATTCGTACACCTACTGGTATGACTCTGTACTCTTTGGTTTATGGCACCGAAGTAGTTTTGCCCGTTGAAGTTGAAATTCCCACCTTACGAGTGATAAAGGAAGGCACGATACCTGAAGACGAATGGATAGAATCAAAGGTTCAACAACTGAATTTGATTGATGAAAAAGAGGATACGACGCATGTCATGCACAAAGCTTACCGGAGAGGATAGCTCGAAGTTTCAATAAGAAGGTTCATCCGCGAGGCTTAAAGGAAGGAGATTTAGTGCTTAAAGAAGTCGGACCTATAAAACATTCTCGACCCAAGAGGAAAGTTCAAGCATAATTGGGAGGGTCCATACATCATCAAAAGCATCTACCCAGATCTGGCAGATCATTAATCGATCTGGACTGACGAGAAGAGCCGAAGCTCACAAATGTCGACCAACTGAAGAAATACTACACTTAAGGTAAGTGCTCAAAACTATCTAAGGGCGGCGAACGCTCGTACAACTTAAGGAGAAATTTTTTTAGGAGTCCAATATCTCTCTCTCATAGCGTCAGGTAGAAAATAACTAGGGGGAGGGTCATCACTTTGTTTGGCCCCTTCAGTCAGTCAGTCAAAAAAAAAAAATCAAGAATTATTATTTTCAGTCTTATAAGGGGGCACCGCCATCATCATACCGGAGCCACGTCAGTAAAAATGAGTCTTTTGAAGTCATAGAGAGTGATATGTTTGTATGTATGTCATCACTAGTCTTGTACACCATCTCCTAAAGTTCTATGAGCAACGGACGTCCAAACGGATAAATTTGAGTAGCAAAAAAAAAAAAAAAAATTGTGTAGTTAATAAACAGCCACTTGAGAAAATTGGTCGGCATTTGAAGAAATCAAAGAAGAATAAGAAGCATCGAGGAGAAATGGTCAACAATTGAAGGAGTTAGAAAAGAGTGGTAAGCCGCATGATGAAACAAGGATAGAGAAGGTAAGCCAAAGCATATATGTACTCGGGAATTTTTGGGCAAAACATCAAACAGATTGGGAATGGTTGGAAGTGGGCAGATTGACTCTTGAAAATTCGACGGTGTCGCGTAATACCAATGTTCTCCTCCCTACACTGTAAATCGTGGAAGTTGGGCTCCTGTGTATCGTAATCAGGTATTATTGTTTTCAATTTTATAGTGTTTTCAAAAAAAAAAAAAAAAAAAAAAAAAAAACCCTCTAGTTGTGTGGAAGCCGATGAGGAAAAATCTAGGTAAACATAAAAAATAATAATAATAGAAATTGAACCGTTTAGATTGACTGAGGCAATAATTCCACACAATTAGTTGTATTTTGTTTAGGATTTTTCTATTCTTTTTGTAGGTTTAGTTTTGTTTGGAGCATGTACTACTAATCATTCTCCTCTTGTGTGAAGCATGGCCTCCAACTCATTGATTCTTAAATCTTTTGATTGGTAAGACTCAATCTACATTATCAATTTGTAAGTCTTCGTGGGAAATTTATTTTGCGCTTTAAAGGAGGAATGACCTCCCGCTCGAAGAAAGTAAAGGATTGAAAGCCCATAAAGATTTGCGGCAGTTAACAGGGTGATCCAAGAGAATTGGATTTGAAGAAAGTGGCGAAAGTAGAAGTCATCTATTGCAAGAGAGAATATTTGTAAGAGGTAAGTAAGTATTTCTTTGTTTTCCGGAACGCAGCAATTACAAACTTCTTGAGTTAATTAATTAGTTATGAGGATGTATATTTGCGTAAAATTAAGTACTTGGAGGTATTTCGGGTGAACTGAACCGTGTCATCCCGGAAAATCCAATAGAATCCAACAAGATGGTTGATCCAGTTTTTGTGCGAAATTAGGTGTATGGCTTTTCCATTCTGTTGTGGGCAACCTCTGGAAAAGAGGGGCAACTGTAGACACCCCAATTTCGCACAAATGTTGGGTCTAAAATTGAAAATGTTGTCGCGAACCGAATATAACAACAAAAGGAGGTTAAGCCCTATTTATCGTTGAGAGAGTAAAATGAAGTTGGACCAAAATGAACTCTTAGAGTTCGCCCACTTTTAATACCAAAGGTCCTTAGCTGGACGTTCATATAGTGCGACCATGTTTTTTGTCCACTAAGTCCTTGGCTGGACGTCCATTTCTTCCTTGTAGTGCGACCAAATGTTTTAATCCACTAAGAGCAACTGCAGTGGTGCGACCATACCCAAAGACCAAAAACAAAAAAAAATTGAAAAATTTTGGTTTAGTCCGTGGTGTTACGCTACGGTTATGGAGTAAAATTTAGTCAAACGCAACTTAAAGTTACGCCCCAATTCAAACGTATTTTAAAGTTGCGCCCCAACTCAAACGTATTTTAAAGTTGCGCCCCAACTCAAAAGTATTTTAAAGTTGCGCCCCAATTCAATTCAAACGTAATTTCAAGTTACGCCCCATTCAAACGTAAATTCAAGTTGCGCCCCACTCCAAACGCAACTAATATTTGCGTCTCACGGCGGGCGTAGTTTTAAATTACGCTCAACCAAAACCAAACTAAAGACCAAATATGGATTGGTTTTTAGTTTTAGTCTAGTTTTTGATCTTTACTCCGTTCCACTGCGTCTGGTTTTTCGACCAAAATTTTGGTTATAGTCGTCCATTGTGGATGCTCTAAGTCTTGTCCGTTCCCATAAGTAAGCTAGTCATCACCCCAAAGTGTCGACATTTTTTTATATAAGGTTCCTTTGTTCCCAAGTCTTTCCTTCCAACTAAGATTCTAGGCTTAAATGAAATCTTTTGGAATTTGGTAATAATTTTAATAATATGAGAATAATATTTTTGAAAATGAGTAATAATATTTAGGTTTTAGAGTTCAACCGTTTGATCTTAGGCATTGAATCCTAGGGCCTTAGTTAATTGGAGGAGACTATAAATAGGGAGCTTTTACATGAATTTGAGGAGAAAAAAAAAGATTTGGAGGAGAAGGGAGAGGAAAACTAGTTCGATAGATTTCATAGAAGTATAAAGGAAAATCATTCCTACTGATACCATTAAGGAAAAACATTGAAACCAAAAATTCGTTTTGAAACTGTGATACTTGGGCTGCTAGATTCGGTATGTGGAAACATCATCTGTTGGTTTGCATAAATCCAAGTTACATTTTCTCAAGTGGCCTGATGGTTCTCATGCAGGGTTCGAACCCTGGACCTTGTAATTGCTAATAGAATTTAAGGGCCACAACTAACCGTTGTACTAACCCATCAAAAAAAATAATCGTGAAACAGGTTAAAGTACAACCCTTTGAATCAAATTAATTAAGTGATCTCTGTTTTGGATTTATATGCTCATATGCTGAAAGTCTTAGTTCTGTTCTTATACATGATCATTAATTAATTTCCTTCTTATCAAGCCTTTGGATCCATCACATGCTAGTGCTTCATAATTAATTAGTCTAGCTTCTAAGATGAAAAATCATTCCTACTGATACCATCATATATGTTGGAACTGCAACAATGAAATACTGAAAAATGATGTTAAAATTAAATTTCTCGAAAATGAAATAAAACACGCAAATATTTAATTGCACACGAGGACAAGTCACTTGATCATCAAGTCGTCCTTAACACGATAGTTCACCTGCACGCCTCAAAAATGAGTGATGCTTATACCCTTTGGTGAAGTCGTATCCAGATAAACCGCCTGTTACAAATACTATAAGCACTATAGCACTTTCCCACTTACGAACTCAACATCAAGGATTAGGAGGAGAAATAAACGCACAAGCGCACAACAAAGTGACAAGAGGGGAAAATAGCCATGGATAATAGCTTTCTCTGGTACACCTTGAAATGAAGAAATTCTTTTTCTTTTATAGGCAGTGAAAATGAATTTGACATAAATTGTATTTGGGTAACTTCCCTCATTGAATATAAAAACATTTAAGGAATTAAAACCTTGTTTTAATTTTAACAAAAACAAGAGGGACTTAAAATCTTGTTTTAGTTATTCCGTTTAGGAATTAAAATTCTTTAAATAATCCCTTTAGAAATTTAAAACTTGTTTTGCTTTTAATCCGTTTAGGAATTAAAACTTGTTTTAATTTTAATCTTGGTTCACTTATTCATGTGCATACATGCATTAGGCATGCCAAGTGTTTCATGCCCACCCATATTTGTATTTCATTCACTCATAGAAAATGAGTAAGCATCCTTAGACCTTTAGGTCATTAGATCAATTCTAACCAAGACCAAAAAATTAAAACATATTAAAAAGACTCATTTTCTCCAACAACCCCCCCACGAATGAAATACCGATACAAAAATCGTAAAACGGAAGCGAGAAATACCACTTAGGCAAGAGGTGTCCATGAGGTCTTGAACCTTTGCTTAGTGAGAAATTGCCTGGACTACTTGATGGACCGGTGAACGCGATGTCTTGAACTGCCATCGTTTGGTGTAATCCGCGATAATAACCACGCGTGATATCTCTCTGGAAGTCTTTGTCAAGTTCGTGCCGTTGTGTCCTTTTTGGCCCACGGACAAATCCCGTTTCTCGAGAATGCTCTAGATAATCGCTCTATTCTCATAGGAAGCGACTCACTTCCACATTCGGATAGGTGAGTTCCATCAAGAGTTTTCTTGCTACACCCCACTTCAATCTTAAATCAAACTATAGAACTCATTAAGACTTAGTTAAAAGTCATCCTTCACATGCAATCACACTATCACGTCTACACCATAGGGAAGGGCAAAATGAATGAAATTCTCGATAGTGTTTACCTTGACCCGCCACAAATTAATTGTCTCATTCAAAACCTTGATCTTGGGATCTCCAGTCAAAGAAGGTTGAGTATCCTTCATGGAAAGTTTATTTAATGAGCCTAAGCCCCATCCCCCTCGATGCATTATTAACTATCTCCTTGGACAAACCTTTCGTCAAAGGGTCCGCGATATTCTCCTTAGACTTTACCCAATCAATTGAAATATCACCTTTTGAGATTAGTTTTTTCAGGGTATTATGTCTTCTTTTAATGTGTATAGACTTCCCATTATAGTAGTCATGTTCTTAGCCTTAGCTATAGCGAATTTGATTATCACAATGTATAGATATAGCTGGCACAGGCCTATGCCAGAGAGGAATGTCTTCAAAAGCATCTTAGCCAAGCGGCTTCCTCTCCCCGCTTTATCTAACGCAATAAACTCGGATTCCATAGTGGATCGAGCTATGCGGGTCTGTTTGGAACTCTTCCAACAAACAACCCCACCTCGCTAGAGTGAAAACATATCCACTCGTAGACTTAGTCTCCTCTCGAGTCCGATCTCCAGCTTGCATCACAAAATCCCTCAAGGACTACAGGTACCCTTCATAATTTAAACAAAAGGTCAAAGTGTATTTTAAATACCTCAACACTATAAAAAGTGCATCCCAAAGTTCCCGCCCTAGATTACAAGTATACCTACTTAACCTACTCACAACATAAGCAATGTCCGGCCTAGTATACCATCAAATACATCGACTTCCTATCACTCGTGAGTATTCAGGTTGTGAAACTCCATTACCCTTATTCTTTTTGAGTCTACAACAAGGATCATACGGAGTATAAAAGCGGAGCTTTACAATCAAAATGATTGAATTTTCTAAGCACGTATTCAACATAATGAGATTGACTAAGACTATAACCGCTAATTTCTTCTAAGATTACATTTATGGGCCTAAGTCTTTCATATCAAAGTTCTCATTTAGCATGCTCTTAGTGGAATTAATTACATCCATGTTTGTACCAAGTATAAGCATATCATCAACATACAAGCATACAATCACACAGCATCATTCACAAGTTTAGTATAGACACACTTGTCGTTCATTGATTTTAAAACCACTAGAAAACATTACATGATCAAATTTTTCATGCCATTGTTTAGGTGCTTGTTTCAATCCATACAAAGATTTTTTTTTTTTTTTTTTCAGTTTACAAACTTTGTATTCACAACCTTTCACTACAAAGCCCTCAGGTTGTTCCACGTAAATTTCTTCATCTAGTTCACCATTTAGAAAAGCTGTCTTTACATCCATTTGATGTATCTCTAGGTTATGAACCGCAGCTATAGCAATTAACATCCTAATGGAAGTAATTCTCGTAACGGGTGAGTAAGTATCAAAGAAATCTACACCTTCTTGTTGTTTATAGCCTTTAGATACTAACCTAGACTTGTATTTTTGAACAGTTTCATCTATGTTACATTTCCTCCGGAAGATCCATCTACATCCTATGGCCTTACACCCCGGAGGTAAATCTAATGCCTCCCACGTATCATTTTCTTTGATGGATTCCATCTCACTAACTGTGATGACTCTTTCCACCATGGAGCTTCAGAAGAAGTCATGGCTTCTCTATAAGTCTGAGGATAAGCCTGCTAGTGTTACGAAGTCAAGTCCCAAGGAGGTTTTGGTTCTAGCCCTTTTACTTCTCCTAGGCTCAATTTCTACTTCGTCTTCTTCTAAAGGTAAAGTCTGACTGGTTGAAGGGACATCTAGGGGATCAAGACCTCTCTTACGAGAGTTAGATTTCAAAGGAAAAACATTTTCAAAGAACACAACATCCTAGATTCCATAATAGTATTCACACCAATTTCGTAAATTTAACTCACAACCATAAATCTATATGTGAGTATGCTTAGATACCCTATGAAGACACAAATAACAGCTTTTGGGTCCTATCTTGGTTGCTTTAGGTTTAGGGGATCGAACCTTAGCCAAACACCCCCACATTTTGAAGTATGCATAAGAAGGTTGTCTACCTTTCCACAATTCATATGGAGTTTTATCTGATCCTTTAAAGGGTACTCTATTCAGGATATAACATGCTGAGAGGACAGCTTCCCCTCACAAGTTAGAAGGTAATCCTTAACTAATTAACATAGCATTCATCATCTCCTTAAGGGTACGGTTCTTACGTTCAGCTACGCCATTAGACTGAGGTTAATAAGGAGGGGTAACCTCGTGTATTATGCCATGTTCTACACAAAAATTTCCTATCGAAACTTTGTACTCACCACCACGGTCAGACCTTACTATTTTAATGGTAGCATTTAATTGGTTTTCAACTTCTAGTTTATACAAGGCATCATTTTCAATTGTTACAGAAAAGTCTATCGTGTTAAGATTGTTGGAACTGCAACAATGAAATACTGAAAAATGATGTTAAAATTAAATTTCAAAATGAAATAAAACACTCAAATATTTAATTGCACACCGAGGACAGAGTCACTTGATCATCAAGTCAGTCCTTAACACGATAGTTCACCCTAAGACGCCTCAAAAATGAGTGATGCTTATACCCTGTGGTGAAGTCGTATCCAGGATAAACCGCCTGTTACAAATACTATAAGCACTATAGCACTTTCCCACTTACGAACTCAACATCAAGGATTAGAGGAGAAATAAACGACAAGCGCACAACAAAGTGACAAGAGGGGAAAATAGCCATGGATAATAGCTTTCTCTGGTACACCTTGAAATGAAGAAATTCTTTTTCTTTTATAGGCAGTGAAAATGAATTTGACATAAATTGTATTTGGGTAACTTCCCTCATTGAATATAAAAACATTTAAGGAATTAAAACCTTGTTTTAATTTTAACAAAAACAGTAGGACTTAAAATCTTGTTTTAGTTATTCCGTTTAGGAATTAAAACTTCTTTAAATAATCCCTTTAGAATTTTAAAACTTGTTTTGCTTTTAATCCGTTTAGGAATTAAAACTTGTTTTAATTTTAATCTTGGTTCACTTATTCATGTGCATACATGCATTAGGCATGCCAAGTGCTTCATGCCCACCCATATTTGTATTTCATTCACTCATAGAAAATGAGTAAGCATCCTTAGACCTTTAGGTCATTAGATCAATTCTAACCAAGACCAAAAAATTAAAACATATTAAAAAGACTCATTTTCTCCAACAATATATGCGTTTGTGTTCAATCTTCTTTGGGATTTTATTTCCATGCTTGTATTCTTTTTATTGGATGAGTTAGTGGTGTCTTCAAAGTTGTCTTCATATACTGTGATTAGCAGTATCAGTAGCCTACTGAGCCCTAGCTAAGCCATCTACGCACACCCGTATGAATGCTTGATAATTATTTCATTGGAGTGATTGAGTTATGTTCTCGTGATGAATTACGTGAATACTAAGGGTATGCTATAAGTGACTAAACCAATCGTTTGCTTATGATGTTATGAGATGATGCATTGCTTACCGAATGATAATAATAATAATAATAATAATAATGCTATGTTGATTAATTGATGGGTGATAGAAAATCTGTTGGCAACTTTTGTTCCATGATTTGCTGGATTTCGCGTGATAATAATAATAATTGAAAATTGATAATAAGTGATAATAATAATAATATTGGTTTGGGTGAATGATATATTGGTAGTTGGTTCATGATTTTGAAACTTAATAATAATAATTTGATAAAGACGGCGGTCTTGGGGTGCTTACTATGGCTGATACAGGTATATTTTGTTACCTAGCATCTCATGCTCAAACTCAACATCTACAGACCAAGATCCTGAATTTGCCAATGCTTATCCTTGCCTCGCCTATCGGGGATTTTTACTCAAACTTGTGGTCTCTCCTCTAGTTTCAATATCAGTGATACTGCCCCCATTTCATGAAGTCTTTGGCAGTCATTCATTTTGGTGTTGTCAAGGAGAAGATGCCCACTAGTTACTCTCTTTCTTCGCGTGAAGCAACCCTGTGGCAATGTAATAGAGCCGAACACGCTATGGATTTTTCTTAAGGCTATTCCCATCCTAGAAGCTTAATCAAACGTTGGACCTAGACAGTTCGGCGCCTTACAATATCGGTTTGGCATACCTTTCTTTGAGGAAGACAGTCATGTTCTTGTTGCAACGGGCCAATGGACATTTATGGTGACCATGCTATTCATTGTGCCGGTGAGGTTGGTCTCAAATTTAGACATGATTTGGTCAAAGATGTCTTGGCAGATATATGCTACAAAGCTGGGGTTGCTGCTGGGAAGGAAGTCTCTTTGGGTTTCCTTTCAAATACGGAGAATGAGCTCAGACCCGCCGACATCGTGGTTTATAATTGGGAAGATGGTAGGGATGTTTGTATGGATGTGACGGGTGTTTCACCTTTCACAAGTGCTAGAAACGCAACATTGCTTCTAGTTTGCCATCTTTGCAACTTTTAAAGAATAAAAAAATATTTGGACAAGTGCACTTTGCATGGTTATGGGTTCGGTGTTTTGGCCTTTTCTACTTTGGGTGAGCTCGGAGTAGATATTATATCTTTTCTGAAAAGATTGAGGAATTGTATGGCTAGGCATGATGCCAACTTCAAGTTAGGCAACTCTCTTTTTTATAGACTAGGCATTGTTATTCAAAAAGGTGTTGGCGCCCAGCTTGTTGCTAGGTTGCCCACCATTCCCTGTAATCCCTGTAATCTTGACCTTGTTCTATAATAATAATAATAATATAATAATAATAATAATTTTGATAATAATAATAATAATAAAAAAATTGATAATTTTGATAATAATAATAATTCTCTTGGTTTGACTGGGTTCTGTTTCCATTTTACAGGATTTGGTGCGTTGTTTATTAGATTAATAATTTAATTAGTTTTCATAATTTTATGTATTTATTTCATTATTTGTTATTACGAATTGGAACCCTAAAATCCCAATTATAAAGTAGAGGCCAATTTTCGGATTGGACGGATTAGGTGCCTCACACCTTCCTAGCCCGTATCTTGATTCCCGGACTTTTCTCTGTTTTGGACCAGTCTATTTTGGGTCCCAACTCCCTAAGTTGGGTGGCGGCTTCGATAATAATAAATTTCCTTGTGTATTCCCATTTTGGATATTTGAGAGATCTTCATGGATTTCGACGGTATCTACAGGAGGTTACGGGTTTTGGGGTAGGATCCTCAGAGAAATTGGCTAGATGCCGGTAGTAAGAAGCCATAGAATCCATCCTGATTAGCTTATTGTTGTAAGGGATTAGTAGTTCAGCTTTGCTTCTGAAGGTGTGTCTAGCTCGGGTTTTAGGGGTTTTGCCATTCCACTGGATTCTGTAGGTTGTGATCGCATTAGTGAGTGTAGAAGCAATTGTGAGCTTTGTAATGATTTTGTAACCTATGATTCCTGTAATTCTTGTGTTTCCTGTGATGCTTGTGATGTTGGTGATGTTTGTGATGCTGGAGACGATTGTGTGATTTGAGTAATTCATGAGGATCAGGATGAAACAGGGAATAACAGTAAGGAGATTCAAGGAGATACTATTGTAGAGCAGAGAATGAGAGAAGTAAGACTCCTGCATGGAATACCAGAATCCGGTAGAAACTAGCCTTTGTGGGGCCGTTAGGAGGCAAAAGGACAGAAAACAACGACTAGAAGTTGCCTGAGATAGCTAGAAAGGGCGAGAAACTAGGAGGGGAAGAGAGAGAAGGAGTCGTACATGGTTGAAGAGAGAGAAGTTATTGCTAGAGGAGTATACATGTTTGGTGTGTTTGACATGACGGAATATTGGAATACTAATTCCAGTTTCTTTTAGAACCATTTTTTAGGGACCATGGTTTTTTTGGGGGACCACGGTCTTATTAGGCCAACCTACCTATACTTATAAGGGGTGTCCTAAAGTTAGGTAAATACACATTTACCCTTTACTTTAATTTAAATTAAAACTAACCTAACAACTATATGAATCTAATCATATACATCTAATCTAAATGAATCTATTAACCAAAATCAAAATCAAAATCAAAAACAAAAACAGGAGGGGAATCGAAATTTTTTAGTTTTGAAAAAAAAAAATTATTCTCTTCTTTTTCTCTCTTTCCTTGACGTTTCTCGTTCGATTGAAAAAACCCATCAATCTTTTTAATTCATTTTTTGATTGGGAAAATTGAGTAGAAATCATCAAAATATGGTTTAAATGGAAGTTAAAGTGGCATGTTCGGTTAGGAATAATTTTAAAAAGACTAGTTTTGTAACCGAACATTCTGATACCAAGAACACGAAGAACACTTCGGTTATCACGAATTTAATTTTGATAACCGAATTCCGAGTTTGGTTGGTTCGCAAAAAATAGTTCTAACCGAACTTCTCATTGAAAACTAATATATTGTGTTCGGTTGGTTAGGTTAATTGGAATTTTTTTTCCTTTAACCGAACACTTGTATTCGAACAACTAATGTTGAGTTTGGCTGGTTCGCAAAAAAAAATAATTGCTAACCGAACCGAACCCTTCTCTGAAAATCAATATGTTGAGTTCGGTTGGTTCGCAAAAAAAAAATTGCTAACCGAACCCTTCTCTGAAAATTAATATGTTGAGTTCGGTTAGTTCGCAAAAAAAAAAAGTTTTCTAACCGAACTTCACTCTAATATTGAGTTCGGTTCAATCGAAAATTAATGTTGGAAACCGAACATTACTCTGTATACTCTGGAATAAAATTTCGATTACCTGTCTCGGAACCTGTTAACCGAACTCATCAAAACCTCCATTAAAAGAGAGTTCGGCTACCTGTGTATTTTGGATTTATTAACCGAACTACATTTGCAGAAAGTTCGGTTACATGTTCTTCATATAATATAACCGAACTATGTTGACCTAGTTGAAATTTTTTCTTACGATTTTCATGTTGAAGATATTTTAGGCCATTTATAGCAACATTAACTAAGTTAAAAGCATACCTCAATGCCAAAAGGATGTTTTTTATCCATATTCACCGATCTCAAAAAAAAAAAAAATCTCCATCTTCTTCTTCTTCTACTACTTTATCACTCAATAATTCTACTTCTTTTAAAAAAAAATTTATCTATTAACCTTAATCAGTGGTTAATTATACTAATCATTACATAAAAATAATCAAGAGGGTAGTTTTGGTATTAAAATAAATATATGGATAAGGGGTGTCCTCATACTACTTCAAATAACTTGCCCAAAATAAAATGATGGTCCCCTCCAAAAAAAGAGTGGTGCCCAAAAAACGGTTGTTCTTTTAGTACCCTATATAAGGGGTAGTTCAACAATGGTGACACGTAAGCAGCGAGGAAGGGCTGAGTCTAGTGATGTGGCAGGGGTTTTTGGTATAGGCGAGGATGGGAACCTGGGTACACTTGAACCAATTTGTCCTGGGTACACAACTAGAAAGACAATAAAATTTCAGGCAATATCAAATTTTTTAGTTGATTTCCCAGTTGAACATCCAGATATTGATCTCATGTTCTATGATGAACACCGGATGAATTACCTGAACCATATATCTTCCCGGCCTGTAATGACTCATCTCTTTCACCATCAGGAGTTTAGAAGTTGTATGTAGATAGGGCCTCAAATGAGAATGGAGGTGGAACATGTGTCATAATTATTAAACCTCAGAAAAATCTCATATATCTTAGCATTTCAGCCCTAACAATAACCAAGCTGGGTATAAAGCTTTGCTAGAAACATTTTTAGCTACAAAATCTTTATAAATGAAAGAATTCAACTTCTATAGTGATTCCCAGTTAGCAACACAATAGTGGAAGGTTAGTATAAAACAAGATATGCATCTACAGTCAGGTACAAAGATGAGGTGAATAAGAGGATAACTTACTTTGATTAAGTCAATATCATACAGGTATTTAGAGGTATAATGATATACGCATATGCTCTAGCATTTCTAGGTTCTGTGATACCTGAAGCTTGCAAAGAACTATTAACATCGGAACCCTTGAACAATCAGAGCCATCCAGGAGACAAAGATTACTAAAATACATATCTAAAACTCAAATCTAAATCAAGATGAAGCTGGAAATTCTTGGATGGGGAACATCTACAGTTACCTAAAATTTGGAGAATTACACATGATCCAGAAAAAAAACTATACATGCTAAAACTCAATACTCAAGATATCATCTCATAGGTGATGACATGTATAGAAAGTCTCTCATGGGTCACTCTTAAGATGTGTAACCAAAGAGCAAGGACTGCAGATCTTGACATAAATATACTCTGGTGATTATGGGAGTCACACTGAAACATGCCTAGCAGATTAAGCAAAGAGAACTTATGCATATGACAAAATATAGCATCTATCAAACAACTAACAGTTGTAAGATCCAATAGTTGAGTGTTAAGATAGAGCTCATGTCGAGACAAAGAGAATGAATCTTCAGCTCGAGCTTGATTTAAAAATTACAACTTAACCATGTGCGAGACTCTATGACTAATACCATGACACATGCAAGATATGAGTTTTAGAGCAAGAACCGAAGATAGTACCAAAGGATGATATGAGTCAAGACCTAGAGATCAAGAACTAATAAGGAGTTCAGCTTGAGGAGGTTACTTTACGGGAAAATAAAGTATGAGCGGATCATGAAGTCATCTCCATGTAGACACGAGTGGTCCCTTATTAGACATTTGTTTAGCCACTTTTACTATATATATATAGACCAAAAGTTATCATGTAAACTAAGACATCGTATTTTATGACTAACTTGATCAACAAGAATTATACTTTTTATGTTATCTCTCTTCTAATTTCATTAGATATAATTTCATAAAGTGACCTAGAAAATAATTAAAGACCCTAGTTGGTCTCGAATCAATTAATCAACATATAAAGAGATTAAGATTGATAAAGTAAGGTAATCGAATCAATCAAAATCATCAAATTATAGTCTAATGTGGGTACATACTCCGTTGTGATTCCTAAAAATGGAAATACGCATCTTCATTTTAGGGTTAATCTTGGCCGCCCAACATGAAGGATGCAAGTAAGCAAGTGAAGAAACATGTGATAAATACCAAACGTAATCTTAGACATGAAACTACTTCATCTTAAACTTTTTTCTTAATAATGAGAAAATATCTATAACCTTCAAACCATGTTTTGTTAAGAACTGGAAATCAATATCTCACCTAAGATAGATAGATAAAAAAAAAAAAAAGCTTAGACCTGAGATTTATATATATATATATAAGTGATAATTAACACTTTGATATCCAAGCACAAAGTTTTTAATCTACGGACATTCGTGCAACGAGAACTAGACATTATGGGACCATTCACAACGGCAACATATCTCAAACCGATAGCTCATATTTCACTTCTATCTCTTAAACATTTACATATCAGATATCCAAATTAAAAAGCTAAAACTTGAAACTAACAAACCCGAAATGCTCGTGTATACGGTGGCAGAAAATTTCTATTGGTAGCTATAGATTATTTCTCCAAACTGGTAAAAGCCAAAGCTATGGTAACAACCACAGAAAACAATGTCAAGAAATTTATCTGGGAATATATCATTTGTAAGTTTGGTATGCCAATAGTATTGGTAGCTGAGAATGGACCACGGTTCAACTCAAATAAAATCAACTATAAGAGTTGTGCAGGATAAATAGGTATGCAATAGAAGTATTTCTTATGACTTTAATTTTGAGCTCCTATATGAAATCTGTATTTGCACAAGTTTTAAGGCATTAGATTTTTTATCTGAAATACTAAAGTTAACATAATTATAAGTTTAATTGAAATATCAAGTTTAACACATCATATTTATCAAAAGGAAATGGTCTTACAGATCATCTACGAAGAGGTTGCCAACAATCGAATCGCCATTTTCTTTGGCCTTTTGGATAGAAGTTGTATTACACACATAGCTCAAATTTCTTACAACCATAACTCTAGTAGATAACTTGGAAATGAATGATGAAGTTGTTAGAGCATAGCTCGGTTTAACCCACCAAGCGTTGGTATGTCAAGTTTGGTTGTCATATTTTAGTGAATCAAAACTCATTTTAAGAGTCGCTTGATTATGTACTAGAGTCAACTTTGTATAGGTTAGCTTGAAAGTATTAGGATATGAGACATTACAAGTATTGCGAAGACTTGAAAAAGTGAAGAAGTAAGAAGCTACAACAACAACATCATCCTTCCACTTGAGGTTAGTGATATTTGACTTGAACTGTTTCATTCCCTAACGTATATTTCAAGTCGTGCATATTGAAAACAAAACTGCGAAGCATGAACACTCTAGATAGACATAGTATTAAGGAATACAATACGAGGTTTATTACTTAACCATTAAACTTTGTAGATAAGACATCGACATAATCGTTTAAATGCTATTGTGATTATGTATGGGTATGAGGTGAGGATTTCATCCTAGGAAACAATGTTTTACATGTGTTTTAAGGAAGTAAGTTCATAAACTTGTTTATGAATCGAAAAGGAAATCGCCAGTCATTATTGGTATTGTTATTCATTGCATATCTTGTTAACAATCAATAAGTGTGATTTAGTATAACCGCTCATGACTTGTTTGTGTTCTCGGTAAAACTATTCACAAAGGTCTGACTTATGTATTGGTATGACTTTAATTAGTGAAACCGATCTTAAGTAATCACCTGAGATGGTATGATCGAGTTTGTGATTTGTGTATGACCGACTCTGGGTAAAGGGGAACCGATCCTAGTAAGAGATGCAACACATCACAAAG
Source organism: Papaver armeniacum (assembly GCA_023531295.1). Lineage (NCBI taxonomy): Eukaryota > Viridiplantae > Streptophyta > Magnoliopsida > Ranunculales > Papaveraceae > Papaver > Papaver armeniacum. Next base: position 72,278 of record JAJJWW010010582.1, on the reverse strand, counting down.
GGGAATCGATCCTTGTATGAGGTGCATCAAGTTTTTAGCAGAAAGGGGAACCGATCCTATGAACATGTGCAACACGTTTTTAGGCAAAGGAGAGCCAATCCTATGGACATGTGCAACACATATAAGTTAGATACCATATATATGTGGGGAACCGATCCTAGTACCTAGTCAACCGAATTTTGGAAAGCTAGTGTGACTATGCACAGTACTCACATGGAGGTAGAACCAAAACTTGTTTTGGTAGAACAGTTAAATCCATGATTTGTGATTGAGTGTTCTTGATCAATCACATGGTTCTTGAAAGTCAGATGAACCAATTCTAAACTTGTTTGGAAGTGTGGCAAATCGGTTTCAAGGTTGTAAGTATGAAAGAGGACTTACAAAGTAAGGATGTCGACATACTTTGAACATGTGTTGTAATGTTTATCTTTTATTGTTCAAAGTTATTCCTTAATAGCTTGTAGCGCCCCCCTAAGCTAACAGCTGACTAATCCAAGAGATTAACTAAATAAAGAGGCACTAAGAATCTAAATCATTTACTTAAACATTCAATTTAGAAATCTTCTACAAAAACTTAACCCAAACTCACCCCGCTCAAAAATATATATACAAGTACTCCTCTCAAGTGATACATATACAATATTCATTTGGTTTGCGAATACAATATACAACGTAATAAACATAACAGAAGACTCAACGCCACAAAGCTTCCGTTGCGCAACTCTGATCTGTGTCTGAAACTGAAAGTGGGAAAAGGGTGAGCACATCATCCCTAGAAGGGGTGCCCCGTAGGAATAACAACTAGCTTTCAAGTAAACATTAATATGATTCGAAGACAATGCAGGTTTTATCGAAAAATGATAATACACGGAAAGACAAGTAAACATAATGTAGAAACTTCTTCAAAAACATTCTTAAATAAAAGATAAACATCCATGTATGAGATGTGTGTTGCCTCACATAAAGAAAGAGTAATATTGATGCCCATTCCACACCGAATAGGTAATATTGCGGTGTATTGCCCTAGCCATAGAATACTGATATTGTGTCGGCAAACATCTCATACCACACAGAGCACACAAAGATATGCATGAATTTCACAACACCAAGATTGATCTGAAAAACAATAATGAATACAAGAGAGTTCGTTATCGATTCCCACCTCTTTTGATGACAAGGCTCGCCTACCTCAAGATCCACGATCCACTGGTTCATACTTTGAATCGATCATTGTTAATAAAGAGTAACTGTTAGTCACACAAGCACTCTAAGATTAGCCAAAAAGGCTCACACAAGGCTTATAACAAAAACTCATACAAATTCTCTAGCTAGTTACAGGCTAAGTGAACTATCTAATGGTTCTAATTCCACTCATGGTTCTATACCTTTTCATTATCTGTCTTTAGTATATCTAAAGGTTTACTAATTCAATTAGATTGGTTTTGTAGTCCATTTGATAAGTCTAATGAATATCTACAACTTTATAGAAGAAGTCGAAGGCTAACTCAGACCACAAAGGTCCAACTCATGTATAATAGGAAAACTAGGCCTAAGCCCAAGTCTTCTAAACTCGGGCCATTAACACAAGGCCTGGTCCAAGAGTCAACTGACGGTCAATAACAGTCAGAGAGGTCAATTAACAGTCAACGTCAGTCAACTGTCAGGAGGTCACGTCAACGGTCAATAGGTCAAGGTCAGGTCAACTGAGTTGACTCAGGTCAAGATAGGTAACTCACTGAGTCAACACGGTTCAACTCAGTCAGATAAACTGAGTCATCTAAGAACAGAGTCAGTCAGAATCTAAGAACAGAGTCAGTCAGACAATCTGACTGGGATGACTAACAGGCTTAAACTTCAAGATACAAGAATTCATACAAATAATACCACTAACATGAACTCTAGCAATACAATTCTAACATAATAATTTCTTATCTAAAACACACACTAACTCAAACTGAAATCTTCTTCAGAACAACACTGCACTTCAATACTCTGGTACAACTTCAACAAACTACAAGACCATATCTTCTCACTGAATCTCTACCTTCTCATTCAAACCCACCAACTGCAGTCAAAACATGAGCTATTACAAACCAGATCAGCTCAATACCACCAATTCTATAAATTACAACCTCTTCAACTACCACTCACTCTAATTCCCCCATCAACAACACAAGCAGTACTACGTGCAATTGATATTCACAAATCCAACATCACCATTACTCATCTTTCATACCTCCACCGTTCAGATCAACAGCATCACAACTTCCATGAACTGCAACCAAACCATGAGCTGACTTCAATCCAGTTCACCTCAGCATCACCAACATCTTCTCCATGTTCTCACCAGCTACCATATATGCATGTTGTACATCCCATCCAACAGTTGCAACTAACTAATGATCTGTTTCAGCTCAACCCGCAACAACTACAATCATCATCTTAATCAATTTTAGTCTTCAACACCGACCTTGCAACATCTTCTTCATTATCAGTTCAACTAAACTCATCACCAAGTGAAGTTCAAATCCATTTCCACCAACTCTTGTTATTCACCACTACCAGTTTTATAAACTGTAGCTACATCTTCATTCAACTTAGCCAACCAACCATCACCCCAACAACTGCCATAACATCTCAATTGAATCTTCATAAACCATACAGTCAAAACCACCAACACAATTAAACTCCATCGGTAACTTCCACAATTTCAGCACCACCATATCACCACCTCAACTATCCTTGCAATTATCTAAATTCCAACTCAGGAACCCTAATTCCTAATTGGGAAAAAACCAGGGTAAACCCTAATTTCTCTATGAATTCAAAACTAAACTCCATAAAACAGCAGAACTCCAATTAACAGTAAACCCATCACCACAGTCAATCAAATAACAACAATTATTTCATAAAGAAATATCAAAACAGAAATCCTAATTAAAACTCGGATTTACCTTTTTCATTCGATTCAACATCAGAACAGCTTCGCCTCCTCAATCTAATAACAACCCCTCGATTCTTCATCCCAGAACGTATCATCATTTCAAGAAACCCTAACTTCAATTCAAGATTAACATCACCTTCTTCTTCTTACTAACTGAATCCCCAAATTAACTTCATAAACTTCTTCTTTACCTCAATCTATTCAAAACCCCTTCATTAATTTCTCCTTAATCATCTCAAATCACATCTTCAACGAATTCAAAAACTCTTTTCATCAACTCTGAATCATCTACCCTAATCAACACCACCACCAACAGTCACCGCATAATCCATCTCCTCTTTAATCGTCTCCTAAACACTGATTTATTTTCTCCACCATCACTCGGCTGAAGAACAGAGGAAAAACCTAGAGAAGAAGGAAGAATAAAGAGAAAAAATAAGAGAAAATGAATTTCTCTTCCCGATTTGGTTAGATAAGACCAACCCAAAATACTAAAAGCACCCGACCAAAAGATAAGGGCAGCCTCAGACGGTCTAATGGCAACAATACTATTTTTCCCTTCACACATCTCTGATGATATCTTCTTCGTCTGGTATTTGAATGACACGTCCGAGTAGTCCAACCTGCGTAACTTTTCGAGATCTAACTAGTGATACTAGTTTCGTATCTAGATCGTTGTTAGATTAATTCCTACTAATTAACGTTCGTGTTAAACTAATCGAGTTATTAGCGGCTAAGACGTCTCTTGACTAGTCTAATAGCATTGACGAGCTTGAGGGTCTTTACATTCTCCCCACCTTATATCATTTTCGTCCTCGAAAATCAAACCATTCTTCTGGTCTTCAAAAACTCCACACCTTATAGAATAACCCCATCTCTTATCTAAGCGCAAACAACAAGAAACAAAGCACGAACCTATATGGCTTTCTACAACTAATATTTGTGGCTCTAGGTTCAACTACGCTGAATTAATTTCTTTCAAATAGGGAACTCTAAGTTTCTTACACTAATTTCTATTTTATAGAATATATGTCTCTAACTTCAAGGAAGAATCCTACGAATTTTTCTAAGTGAACTTACATCTATGGGTTTTTATAAATTAATTTACAGCATATTTCTATGATCGGTCATCTCTGAATGCAGTTGCCCTGTCAAGGTTGGCCAATCCCAACAATGCCTTCCTACGAACAGAGAAAACACAACCTTCACTATTCCCCGGTGTTGGATTAACTAAATATTAATTTATTAAGATTAATTAGTCTCTAAACTTTTATCGTAACTATGTAAGTCTGATAAATTTACTTTGTAAAATATATAAATAGTTTACATCATTTTAAACAATTTAATCATCAAAATTTATTTTATTTTATTTAATTTTTATATATAAATAATAATAAAGACATTATTCATCAACAACAACTTCGGTGGAAGGCAACCGAGCAACAAGCTGGGTGCCTACACTTTTTTGTATAACTATGCCTAGACGATGAAAGAGTGAACTGGATCATGTAGTCTCTTTGTCGAAAAAAGGAATTCCAAAACGATACTGAAGCACTGCTCGAAAATGTTTGGGCCCGATTGACTGATTAAGGCCGCCGATTGGAATGGCCTTTAAAAAGTCCATATCATGAGCTGTACGATTACTCTGCCACAGGAAGAAGTCACGTTCTGACAAAGTATAGGTTGTGGGGATCTTATCCATCAAAGCACCAAAGTATTTCACCGCCAAGGATTTCATATATTGAGGGGCAGTGGAATTGATGTCGAAGGAAGGGGATAGACCACAGGCCTGTGTGTATGTCTGAAGAGCGTGTAGATAACCAGGGCATGAATCTAGGTCAGCGGACCATGATAAAATAGTGTCTTGCGGGGACTTGGTTTGAGCACAAGAAGCCAGGAAGCAATAGTATACAGTGTCTGACATAGTAAGAACACCTAGGCCTCCATTTTTGATTGGTAGAGTGGCGATACGCTGCTGAAGCAAACCAAAACCAGGGCCGTCTCCTACAACTATTCTGCGCAAGTACTCCATTAGATGCCTGTCAAACTCCACTGAAGCAGACTGTATGGCTAAGGGGTTAGTGGTTCGTAATGTAAAGTATAGTTTGGAAACACCGCTACAACTCCTTAGCAACAGTTTATATATCGTTATTATTATAAGTAATCCAAATTCGATTCACGTCAATTTATAATATCTGATGTTTTAACTTTAGTGTGATACCGTATATATAAATTTTTCAAAAACTAACTATTATAAATTTGCTACCAGTTTTATTACTCAAATATATTTACCAACTGCGTTATTGTTGTCATTAATTCTTAAATTCATAGTCCTGTTGGTACACTAAGCCTTAATCTTCTAAATATAATTTTACATTCACATAAGGATTGATATAGTAGATTTTATTTATTCATATGGAATCTGCATACTATATGTTGTTAAATATTGGTGTTGATAAATTAATATGATTTAAATTTGAGTTTGCATACAATTATAATATATCCTAATAGTATTTAGATTTTGCTATTAATGTAAAATATCCTATTAATATATGAATTATTTTCTTTTAATTTCAATATTACACTAAACATCTGAATGCTATTATTACTACTTCATTATATGTGTTCCATGTTACTGGATCATTTGTTAGAGTAAAAATAATTTCGTTACAAGATTACTATCAAGTTGAGTCTTTTTATTTTATATATTATCTTCTCACTTTTTTACGTCTAACGTTTAATAAGTATTTTTTCTAATTTATCATTAGTTTAATTTACAAAATTTGACCGTAACTAAGTGTTATTAATTTTTCCATAATTATTTAATCATAAATTATTATTTTTATCGTTATGTATCCTTATTGAAATTTTAGTTAACTTAAGTTCAATATGATACTAATTGAGAAATGCTAACATTACTTTCTTAAAGTTATTATTATCTTTATTATCATCCATAATTCCTATTATGATATTTTTATTATTAACATTGATGATTGAACTATTATTCTAACAATTCTTATAAATATTCTCAAGTCCCAACATTATTATTAACATTTATGTGATTATAAATTGTTGACTCTACGTATAAGTCAAAATATTAAATAAGTTTCTATGTGACTTTTAAGATTTTTCAATAATACTAATTTCACTATTTTTATAGTATTAGATTGTCTACGTGTTCATACTTTTTAGAATAATTATTCTTTAATCCTTATTATCTAAAGTTACCGGTGTATCCTATAATTTTTACTACATTCAATAAACAAACAAACAAACAAACAAATCAATCAATCAAATAATTATTTTAATTATTAATAGCTTTTAGTGATTAAGATTCATCTCACAAACCCAACCCAGTTCTAACTAATCTAGTTCACTAACTGGCACTGGCTATTTCTATCTTTTCCCATATAAGATCTAATAGTGAGCTCTGATACCAACTTTATAGCGCCCCCTATGCTAGCAGCTGACTAATCCAAGAGATTAACTAAATAAAGAGGCACTAAGAATCTAAATCATTTACTTTCAATTTAGAAATCTGCTACAAAAACTTAACCCAAACTCACCCCGCTCAAAAATATATATATACAAGTACTCCTCTCAAGTGATACATATACAATAGTCATTTGGTTTGCGAATCCAATATACAACGTAATAAACATAACAGAAGACTCAACGCCACAAAGCTTCCGTTGCGCAACTCTGATCTGTCTCTGAAACTGAAAGTGGGAAAAGGGTGAGCACATCATCCCTAGAAGGGGTGCCCCGTAGGAATAACAACTAGCTTTCAAGTAAACATTAATATGATTCGAAGACAATGCAGGTTTTATCGAAAAACGATAATACACGGAAAGACAAGTAAACATAATGTAGAAACTTCTTCAAAGACATTCAAAAATAACAGTAAACATCCATGTATGAGATGTGTTTTGCCGCACATAAAGGAAGAGTAATATTGATGCCCATTCCACACCGAATAGGTAATATTGCGGTGTATCGCCCTAGCCATAGAATACTAATATATATAAAGGAAGAATAATATTGTGGTGTATCGCCCTAGCCGTGTAATATTGCGGTGTATCGCCTTAGCCATAGAATACTGATATTGTGTCGGCACACATCTCATACCACACAGAGCACACAAAGATATGCATGAATTTCACAACACCAAGATTGATTTGAAAAACAATAATGAATACAAGAGAGTTCGTTATCGATTCCCACCTCTTTTGATGACAAGGCTCGCCTACCTCAAGATCCACGATCCACTGGTTCATCCTTTGAATCGATCATTGTTAATAAAGAGTAACTGTTATTCACACAAGCACTCTAAGATTAGCCAAAAAGGCTCACACAAGGCTTATAACAAAAACTCATACAAATTCTATAGCTAGTTACAGGCTAAGTGAACTATCTAATGGTTCTAATTCCACTCATGGTTCTATACCTTTTCATTATCTGTCTTTAGTATATCTAAAGGTTTACTAATTCAATTAGATTGGTTTTGTAGTCCATTTGATAAGTCTAATGAATATCTACAACTTTATAGAAGAAGTCGAAGGCTAACTCAGACCACAAAGGTCCAACTCATGTATAATAGGAAAACTAGGCCTAAGCCCAAGTCTTCTAAACTTGGCCCATTAACACAAGACATGTTCCAAGAGTCAACTGACGGTCAATAACAATCAGAGAGGTTAATTAACAGTCAACGTCAGTCAACTGTCAGGAGGTCACGTCAACGGTCAATAGGTCAAGGTCAGGTCAACCGAGTGGACTCGAGGTCAAGATAGGTAACTCACCGAGTCAACACGGTTCAACTCGGTCGATATAAGCGAGTCATCTAAGAACAGTCGAGTCAGAATCTAAGAACAGAGTCAGTCAGACAATCTGACTGGGATGACTAACAGGCTTAAACTTCAAGATACAAGAATTCATACAAATAATACCACTAACATGAACTCTAGCAATACAATTCTAACAGAATAATTTCTTATCTAAAACACACACTAACTCAAACTGAAATCTTCTTCAGAACAACACTGCACTTCAATACTATGGTACAACTTCAACAAACTACAAGACCATATCTTCTCACCGAATCTTTACCTTCTCATTCAAACCCACCAATGCCCGGTCAAAACATGAGCTATTACAAACCAGATCAGCTCAATACCACCAATTCTATAAATTACAACGTCTTCAACTACCACTCACTCTAATTCCCCCATCAAAGACTGCAGTACTACGTGTAATTGATATTCACAAATCCAACATCACCATTACTCATCTTCCGGACCTCCACCGTTCGATCAACAAGATCACAACTTCCATGAACGCAACCAAACCATGAGCTGACTTCAATCCAGTTCACCTCAAAGATCACCAACATCTTCTCCATGTTCTCACCAGCTACCATATATGCATGTTATACATCACATCCAACAGTTGCAACTAACTAATGATCTGTTTCAGATCAACCTGCAACAACTACAATCATCATCTTAATCAATTTTAGTCTTCAACACCGACCTTGCAACATCTTCTTCATTATCAGTTCAACTAAACTCATCACCAAGTGAAGTTCAACTCTATTTCCACCAACTCTTGCTATTCACCACTACTAGTTTTATAAACTGTAGCTACATCTTCATTCAACTTAGCCAACCAACCATCACCCCAGCAACTGCCATAACATCTCAATTGAATCTTCATAAACCATACAGTCAAAACCACCAACACAATTACACTCCACCGGTAACTTCCACAATTTCAGCACCACCATATCACCACCTCAACTATCCTTGCAATTATCTAAATTCCAACTTAGGAACCCTAATTCCTAATTGGGAAAAAACCATGGTAAACCCTAATTTCTCTATGAATTCAAAACTAAACTCCATAAAACAGCAGAACTCCAATTAACAGTAAACCCATCACCACAGTCAATCAAATAACAACAATTATTTCATAAAGAAATATCAAAACAGAAATCCTAATTAAAACTCGGATTTACCTTTTTCATTCGATTCAACATCAGAACAGCTTCGCCTCCTCAATCTAATAACAACCCCTCGATTCTTCATCCCAGAACGTCACTTTATCATCATTTCATGAAACCATAACTTCAATTCAAGATTAACATCACCTTCTTCTTCTTACTAACTGAATCCTCAAATTAACTTCATAAACTTCTTCTTTACCTCAATCTATTCAAAACCCCTTCATTAATTTCTCCTTAATCGTCTCAAATCACATCTTCAACGAATTCAGAAACTCTTTTCATCAACTCCGAATCATCTACCCTAATCAACACCACCACCAACATTCACCGCATAATCCATCTCCTCTTTAATCGTCTCCTAAACATTGATTTATTTTCTCCACCATCACTGTAGTTGCAGGAAATCCCTAAACTTATTTGATAATCAAAATAAAGATAAAAGTGCTAAAATTATAAATGGAGACACAAGATTTTTTACATGGTTCGATCAATGTGATCTACATCCATGGTTCTTCACTAGTGATTTTTGAAATTACATAAGTATTACATTTAGAATCTCCATTAATAGATATTTGGTAGATCTCTAGATCTAGTTTTTGGGGAAGAAGATGATAAAGAAATTAATGTCTCTCTCTCCACAAAATTGTGTCTCTCCCTTTTACAAAAATGTGTATCCCCCCCTTTCTCTCTCCTGCTCTCCTCTTTATATAGGTGTTTACATAGTGGGTGACAGCTCACACATAGTGGAGTACAGCTCATAATTTCTCAGGCTCTGCTACGTTCTCGCAGGTTCACTCTATAATTTCGCAAGTTACTCACACTTTCCTCATGAATTATGCTGATGTCATCTGCTACGTCATTCTTTAAGTACTCTGCGAAGTCTTCGCGAATTCTTATTAGTCACAATTTCGCTAGAACATAGTTGTTGCGAGATTCTGCTCCTACATTTTGCCTCTTTTTCCTTGAATATTGCTTGAAGAGCGATCTTTAAGGAAAAATCCTCTTTGTTGTAGTGGTCTTTGATCTTTGTTGATGAAGGAACAAGCGAAAGAATACTTTTCTTGAAAAGTACGTACTTGCCTCTATTCTTTTGTGAAGTTCCGAAGCTTTGCGAAATAAATTAGAAGTATCAACCCTTGAAGTATAAGAAGTATGAAGTATCCTTGAAGTATAAGAAGTATGAAGTATCCTCGAAGAAGTATAAGAAGTACTTAATCCTCTAAATATAAGAAGTATTACGAATCCATCATGTGAAACTCTCGCTCCATGTTCTTTGCCTCATGCTATGCTGTAATGCAAATAAGAATTTAGTTTAGTATTCAACATTTCTTTTATCAAAAATATTCATTTAATTGCAATTTCAAATCGTTTTTCTTTGTTTTGATTTCCTTTGTATAACTTGTTTCGTCTCATCCGATAAACATCTTTCATGGAAATGATCCTAATAGGTACCCCCTTATATGACGCACTTTAGGTACATTGCTTCTTGCGAATATAATTCGCGAACTAGGGTGTACGCCATAAAGGTTTGCCCGCTACTACTCTCCATGTTAGATATCATTCTCATTTGAGACAAAGCAAATATTTAAGGGAAATATATAAATTGATCTGTGCGAGATTTTTCTCGGTTTCTTTTGTAATTGTGGAATCTTTGTAATTCGAAATTTACGTAATTACGCGATTATCTCGCCTTTTTGTAAATCAAATCAAAAATCTTTTATTTTTGTAAAAGTAAAATGTTCAAAGAAAGTGGTACTTAGCTTTTATGTGATTCGTTGTTGTTGTTGTCTCTTGCGAAGTATATGATTTGCTTGAAGCTAGCATCCTTGAATTGTATAAACGTCGCACAAAATATAATTATCTCGCAAAGAAAAAGAAGTGTGAGAAATGAGATTTGAACCCTTGACCTGCCTCTTGCATATTCTCGCACCATACCAACTGTTCTAACCCTCTCTTGTGAAATTAATTTGCGAGATAATCGTCAACTTTCTTCTTTGCGAAATAATCAAAGTCCGTGCGAAATTTCGCATAACAAAAATAAATGTGTGAGAAGCAAGAATTGATACTGCGACCTGCTGCTTGCATTCATGCCTCCCCCACCAACTTTCCTGGCTCTTGTTTGTGAAAGAATGTGACCATATCGTTCTTTTAATGTGATCTTCGTCTCTAGCATTTAGAGTAAAAACATGCAAAAAGTCTTCAAAAGTTGGGATTCGATCCTGCGAACATGAACGCATACTCTGCTGACTTAACCATATGTGCCAACTTCTGTTTTTGATAAAGTTGGTGAAGTTGCCTTCTTATTCTTTTTCTTCTCTTGCGAAGTTGTCTCTTGCAGCACCGTTTGACAATCCCTCTTGAATGCATAAATGCCGCAGCCAAAAATAAAGGTCAAGTGGCGAGACTTAAACTCGCGACCTTATACTTGTATTCCACCGCCTGACCAACTGTTCTAGTTTCTGTTTATGACATAATGGAACAATGGTTTTGTTTATTGATAACTTCATCTCTATGTTACTCAAAAATTCACGAAAAAATACACTCAATGCGAGATTCGAACCGCGTCTTCAAACCCATTCTCTTTGCTTGTTACCAATCATTGCTAGCCCTGCATCTGCAAGTTTTCTGCGAAATAATCACCTACTTTCTCTTTGCAAAATAACTAAAGAAATATATTTGCGAAGTAAACATCTGTATGTAGTATTTTTTTGCTCTGCGAACGTTTGCGAAGAAAAAATTCTTTGCGAAGAGGAGACTCGAACCTGAGTACTACAACTCACTCTAGCGAAGCTTAACCAACTGTGCTACATCTTGTGTGCGAAAGGAATGAACAATGTTATAGTTTTAATTATATCTTCGCTGTAGTAAAAATAGTAAAGGATTGCATACGGTGGGATTCGAACTCGTAATATTAAATTCCTTCACTTCTTCGACCATCTGTACTAGCTTCATTTTGCGAAAGAAAGCCATGCTTCTTTGTCTTCTTATTATTATCTTCTCCCTTAGCGGCCTAGTAAAAATATGTTAAAAATAAAGAGTGAGGTGAGGTTCGATCTCGCAACTCCAATCTCTTTCGGTATTCCCTTGACCATCCGGGCTACTTGTCGCTTGCGAAGGAAACACACAATGCCGCAATATTATTCCATTTCTTCGCATTTGAAAGTTCAAAAATATTTGAAAATTTTTGTGCGGCTGCGACTCGAACACATGATCACAAGGTTTGTTTGTTCCCACTCTAACCATCTCTGCTAGCTTTTTGTTTGCGAAGATACGCATGTAACCACCTCTTATTCTTTTCTCCTCTCAGCCGTAGAAAAATGTGAAAAAAATATGACCGTGGCGAGATTCGATCTTGCGACATCAAGCTTCTTCGCTCCAACTCAAACCATCTGTGCGAGTTTCGTTTGTGATAAAAATCACCGCGTTTTGTTCTTATCCTTTTCTTCGTTCTTCCTTTATTTCCTTCAACAATTTGCCTCTTGCTTTTCTCCTGAACATGTAAATCTTCAATTGAAACCTTGGTTTTCTTCCGTGAATTTCACCACAGAAATTCCCAGTTTCTAGCGCAAAAAATGTAGTTGCAGGAAATCCCACAACACACCCCTTGAGATATTATGATAATATTTTCTAGATCTAAACTTATTTGATAATCAAAATAAAGATAAAAGTGCTAAAATTATAAATGGAGACACAAGATTTTTTACATGGTTCGATCAATGTGATCTACATCCATGGTTCTTCACTAGTGATTTTGAAATTACATAAGTATTACATTTAGAATCTCCATTAATAGATATTTGGTAGAGCTCTAGATCTAGTTTTGGGGAAAAAGATGATAAAGAAATTAATGTCTCTCTCTCCACAAAATTGTGTCTCTCCCTTTTACAAAAATGTGTATCCCCCCTTCTCTCTCCTGCTCGCTTCTACAATCACTCGGCTAAAGAACAGAGGAAAAACCTAGAAAAGAAGAGAAGAAGGAAGAAGAAAGAGAAAGAATAAGAGAAAATGAATTTCTCTTCCCGATTTGGTTTGATAAGACCAACCCAAAATACTAAAAGCACCCGACCAAAAGATAAGGGCAGCCTCAGACGGTCTAATGGCAACAATACTATTTTTCCCTTCACACATCTCTGATGATATCTTCTTCGTCTGGTATTTGAATGACACGTCTGAGTAGTCCAACCTGCGTAACTTTTCGAGATCTAACTAGTGATACTAGTTTCGTATCTAGATCGTTGTTAGATTAATTCCTATTAATTAACGTTCGTGTTAAACTAATCGAGTGATTATAGGCTAAGACGTCTCTTGACTAGTCTAATAGCGTTGGCGAGCTTGAGGGTCTTTACATAGCTAAAGGAAGAAAATCCCAGGAACGAAATTTAAATAAGTTAAGAATCTTTTATTTAAGGTTGTTAATTTTATTTTAGGAAAACGAGAATTAGTAATGTGCATTTACTAGTTGAAGATTTTCCAAAGAGATTTTCGGTCAATATTTTGGACAGAGCTGTTTATGGGTGAAAACTATTTCTGCCGGTTTTGGTAATTTGGGGTGTGTGGATGAGAAATGAGTCTAAACCTTAAACAAATGCACTGCACGGGAGTGCTTGTAGATTCGAGAAATCAATCTGTGCAAATCCGGCCTAAACCAAGAAATGGCCGTTCCCAGGACTTGTTTCGGTCACAAAGTGAAGGAGATGGGGTTGATCTTAGGGAGGGAAGCGAAGAAGGTGTTGAGATTGTGAAGGTGTTGGCTATGTATGAATTGTATCAGAAAGCTGAACTGGCTTGCAGGATGTAAGCTATCAGTTCCGGTGTTTGAATACGATGGTATCAACACTTGCCTTTGTTGTCTGGACTTGTTTGAAAAATAGGATGGAGAACCTATTTATACAAGTCTTTTTAGCCTAACCCTCGTATCTCGTGGGAAGTGGAGAAAGTGGAGTGATGGAGTAGTGGAGTAATGTGTTAGTGTCACACGACCAGGCTTGCCCACTTCTCCCATCATCACTTAACCGTCCATGACTTCTGACACATTCTTGTGATGGCGCGTTGTGCGCCGCACACCTATAAACCCCAGACCAATACCCCAGTATGTATCCCCCGATTTGTGACATGATTGATGTCTGGAATGTGTGGATCGTGGGGCTCACAAAAAGTAGCATGTAATGCTAAATTGAATAATCTGCGTTATTCGGAAGTCGATACTTGTGAAGTATCGTGTGTATTTTATGCGAGTCTTGCATCGAGTATACTCGGCATGTATGAAGCATCGTTGTTTGAGCGTCTCAAAATAGCCTCATGTCCAGCCTACTTCATGTGATGGTTTGGAAGTTGCGCAAGCAAATCCTCCCTTGACCGACCACATGGCGTGGTAGAGTGACGGATGGTGATCACCATGACGCCGCACTGACCAATTAACTCCTGACCAGGGCTTATAACCAAGCTGGTGAAGTTGGACGGACGAGATGATCTTTGAGACACTCATCTGCGACCGTTAATGAAATTAGGGTTTTAGAAGAGGTGCGCAAGCATCCTCTTGACTGGTCGAACCCAAGCTTGGGATACGATTTTGGCCGAAAGCGATCGTACATGCGTGTAGACGGCATGACGGTGTAGGCGCCCATACCCCATTATCTCACGAAAGTGTGATCTGGGCCACTCAATTCGTCCAACGAAGTTGAGTGGTTGAGATCAGTTTGCGACAGAAAACTAGTGCCGTAAAAGCCGCGCATCGTGCCAACTTCGAGCGCGCGTTCCAAGATGACCAATCTTGGTCGGTCTTGGCCGATCGGTCTGGCGTGTAGGTGGTAGGCTGGTGTTCACGCCTATACCTGACTGTCCCATGAAAACGTGATCTAAGCCACTCAAATCGTCCGGCGAAGTTGAGTGGTCGAGATTAGTTTGCAATCGGGAAGTGTGACCACGCTAGTTTGGGCGGACGATTTGGGATAACCATGCATGGTATGCCTTGGACGATCAGGTGAGGGGATAGATGGGTCCACGGTGGTCATGTTGGTATGATCGGACCTGCTTAATCTAATCTTGGACCCTCCATTCGTGCCAGAGAAGATGGACGCTCGTGATGCTCAAAAACCCTAATTTTGGGTTTCACGGCCGTGCGTCATGCTCTATTCGGGCGTACGAATCGGGATGACCAACCATGGTTGGTCCTGACTGATCGGTCAGGTATGTAGGCGGGCCCACGGTGATTGTGTTGACATGCTCTGGGCCCTTTGAATCTACATCTACACACTCCATCTATACCGAAGATGGATGGTTGAGACTGCTTTTGCGACACATGTAATGTGCCGCAAACCCCTAATTTAGGGTTTTCCGTCCATACTTGCTCTGGTTTGGACGTTTTGGCAAGCTATGCCAATCTTTTGGGGAGGCCGACCATGCGGGGCCCGCGTTGGTTCGGCAACGAATATTCCATACCTGCTTGGGGGTTATGGAATTGATCTGGGCCATCCAATCATGCTGGTGAAGTTGGATGATCGTGATCATTTCCATACTGATACGGAAAGTCCGGATGCTCAATCGGGCTAGTATAACACATCGAGAGTTGCTCAATCGGGCTAGTATAACACACCGAGAGTTGCAGCCTGTACGGGTATTTCGTACATGCTTTCATTATAATGCTTGGAGATTCGTGTTGCTCTGCTGAGAGTAACACTCAGTCGTCATGCCGCACTGATAATGAGTACGAAATACAAGGCTGGTTACGCATTAATTAATAATCTTTTGTAAATTCATAGGGTATATGGGATTGTTGCTACATGCTCCAACCTGGATGAATTTCGTGTATTTAATTCACAGAATGGGATTGTTGTCACATGCTCCATTCTAGGTGAATTAGTAAAGTGAAGAATTATCCAACACTTATTAATGGCTTTATCTTTTACAAGATGTTAGCGCATAATTTTCTGGCTTTTACAATTTTAACCTTAAATGAAAATCCACCATCAACAAGAGCATTTCCAGGAATTATGGAAACCGAATTTGGAATATATTGCATATCTTGAGAATATTTTCGGTTTTGGAAATTCCTTGGTGTCCAAACTTCCTTGTCTATAAATACTTGAAGTTTGCATTTCTAGCAAACTAATCCTTCATGACAACAAACTTCCTCGGTTGTGTTTTTACTCGTGTAGCCGCCTATTCAGAGAGGAGAGTAACCTAATTAGGCGAAATCTCTTACGGCCGCTCAGTTTAAAGTCTTCTTTGGGATTGAGAAGCTCTATTAGTACCGTTGGTTGGAAACTAGATAATTGCGGTTTATCTTGTGTTTTCGGTTGATTTGATTGACTAACGGTGGTTGAACTTTGATTGCACCTAGTTTGTTTATGCTTGAGAATCTTCTCTTCTGATATAAGATTCACTCAAACTAGATCGAAGTTTCGACAGGGATCTTTAGACTGTTTATAGATCTAAAGACGTCTTGTGATAATCCATTGTTAACGGACTCCGTTAAATGCGTGATTGATCACAAGAGATTCAAGTTGTTGTGTGCGGGCGTTTATTGAAGATCTAAGAAATTTGAAGACAAAGAAGATATTGAAGATTTCTGATTTGGGGTTCATAATCTTTGGTGTGCACAATGCTTTTTTCGGTATAGAGGATCCAACTATAATCGGTTTATCCTTGTGGTAGATTGGATTGATTAGTTGTGTAGATCGGCATCAATACAATTCTTTGTGATTAAACGTATTGATTGCAAAATCTTAACAATTACCTTTGGTAGTTGAACATAAGATAGATCTAAGAACCTGACGAAGGAGTTTATTGAGATAAATAGAAGAGCTTTTGTCGAACTCACATTACTTGGTTGAAGAGAGTTCCTACCAAACAGATTTGTTGTTCCTTTACTGTTTGGAATACGAACCAAAGGAATTTTTCCAAGTATGTGACTTATTCATAAGTTGGAGGCGTGGGAATACAGACGGAACTAGGTGAACTATAGGTTTAGTTGCTTGGTATCAACTATACGAAGTTGGTTTAATTTTGTGTAGCGGCTTAATCCTGAGAGTATTCAATTCTAGACAAGGTCTCGGGGTTTTTCTGCATGTGCGGTTTCCTTGTTAACAATATCTTGTTGTGTCATTTACTTTATATTTCCGCATTATAATTGTTTTATTATAATTAAAGTAAATCACACAAACGTTAATTCCTATTTACTTGATAAGCAATCCTATTGTGTTTGGTTAAGTCCGAACATTTTTATCAAGTAAACATACTTCGTTGTTGTTTTGTCTCGATCTCGTATCCATAGACGATCACACGAAGTGTGAACCGATTAGTTGCATTGTCTCGACCCAGTCCATAGACAATCACTTTCGGAGAAAGGACTTATAGGTAGGAAATGTTTTAGCTTGAGGTATATTTGGGTACCCTCGCCTTTTCAATTGGTATCAGAGCAGGCAAACACGAAAAGATCTAACAATCTGTGTTTTGTGCGATCCAACCTATAAGAAATTGAATCTATTGGTCGATTCAATTAACGTAACGGCAGGATTTGATTACTTCAAAAATTCGTGGTGGAAGACCCGGATGAAGTATGTAATACTCTTGTTCCTAAATGTTTTAGGAATTGCAAATATACTTATGTATGTCTTGAGTGACTTACATAATCCTTTGGATATCATAGGATTGTATATCATTATAGTAATTAACAATGATACAATGGCCTATGAGACATGTCGTATCTTGAAAATGCATAAGATTCTGCTCAAAATTTTTATGAACATCGGCTATTGTGTTCTTACAAAATCAGGAATCTTAAATATATTTTGGATGGCCTACCAAATTATACACATGTACATTTTCAGATCAAAGACTGTCAATGTTTCGCTTTCTAGGATGCGGTTTTGGAAAATATGTGATCCTGTAAGGAATGAGTTTTCAGTTAATAATTCTATTAACAATGGTTGCTTCATACACCTCACAACTGTTTTAATGAAGCAAGTGATCTTTTGAAATATTACTGGGTTTATGATTCTGATGGTATTTTTAACAAATATCATATCTTGTTCAAATCTATCTCTGTATACTCTAGTAAATTCTTGAATATACTTCAAGTAATATTATCAATTTTTGGTAATAAAAGAGTAAACAGACTTTTGTACAAAAACATGGAATCAATCCGAAATAAAGATCCAGTCCATGAAAAACCGGTTTTCCAAAAGAAAGACCTAGATACAAAATCGGAATTGTTTCCCCACAAGTCACGGTTTCCGATTTTGATAGTTTTTCCTAAAACTAGTTATTTCCGGTTTTTGATATCAAGTCTTCATATACAAGATAATCTCTTGCTATGTGTTCATACATATTGGGGAAGATTGATCAAAACCGTAACCAAAGTTTTTCATATTTTCGCAAGTATGAGAAAGAGGAAAACAAGAGAAAAAATCTTTGGATTAGACAAGTATGTCCTGAATCCTTTTATTACTCCCGGGGAAGTTGAGAAAATCAAGTATCCTCACTTGATCAAAGGGAAGCATGCCCTTACAAATTTTGTAGATAACACATGTTATGAAAGATATCAAGCTTTGAAGGAAGTAAGCTTCACTGAAGAGAAGAGATTCGATCCAGATGTTTCAGAAACCAATTATGTGAAGTTTGTTCAAGACCGAATCTTGGAAATATGTTCATATTTGAAAAATATTCACCTGACATAGTAAGAATTTTTTATGGTAATATTCACAATATTAATCATGAAAAATTTACTTTTAGCACTTTGGTTGGAAGTACTTTTCTTCATGTCAACAGAAAGATGATATGAGAAATCATCAACTATAATGAGAAGGGTCATATGATTACCGGTTTTGGAATTGAGCACGATACATTTCAAAACTCATCACTGGTAAAACTGTTGAATGGAAAAAGGGAAAGATGCTAACCAAATACGTACCCTTTTATCTTAGGGTTTTCGGTAAACTTACTGTAACAACCATGTTTGCTTGTACAAGAGATTCTTCTCTATGGAATAGAGAATTTTCTGAACTGATATACTACCTTCTTGAAGGGAAGAAGCGAATTGATATTTGTGGAATTATTATCAATCAAATGATTAAAATCATTGAATCTCTCAATGCCACAGGTTTCCATAGAAATCTTGGATATCCCTATCTCATCACCAAGTTGTGTGAAAGTGCAATAAGGAACAAATTTGGAGATGAGAAAAATATTAAAACTGTCTCTCAGGGAATTATCAATCGGATGAATGGAACTCAAAAGAGATCGAGTATCTCATCATACGATCAAATCTATAGTAATGGAGATCTCATGTTCCACATTTTACGTCTTGGGAGACAATTAGACTGTATTAAAAAACAATTGGCATTTGCCTATAGAAATGATCCGGAAACCCTTGAAGGAATCCTAAAGATCAATGATGAGTTCCTAAAAGGAGAACAGAAAGAAGACTCTGAGGAATAATCTGATGAGCAAACAAATGAAGTCTGATTAGTCTTCAAGAAAAGAAAAATAGACAGTAGTTTTTGATTATTTCAATAATTGTACTAAGTATATTATGAATAAAACTATTATGAATAAAATTATTTGATTTATAATTTTTCTTGTGATGGTTTTTTATTTGCATAGCCTGTGCTTGAATGCTTTATTATTGCTATGGATGTTTATGGGATGTTTGATTTCGGTTTTATTACCTTGATATTCGATCTCATAATGTTGTGAACCCTTATGGTTTGGGTGACTTTTTGATTTAGCGGGATTAAGTTCTAGCCCACGTTGGTAGGATTTATCAAAGGATCATGAGGGGTTATGATAGAAACAATATGTGAAAAAGTCACAATATGTTGAATCGGTTTTGGTTTAGCATAAAATCATATGTGTTTCGATGGTTTTCAACTTTTGCTTGCAATAGTTAAAAACCGATTTTCAACCTTTCTCTGGTAAAGGTTGGTTGTTGTTATTCTTTTGTTTTGCATAAGGATGACAACATAATGATATTTCGATATCAATTCTCCCTGGAAGAAGATGCAAACATATTGGAGAAGAGGATGTGAAATTTGAGGTAACAATGTTGTTAGTAATTGTTTTCCTGTTTAAGAAAAGCCTGATTTTTTATTTCATATATTTATTGCTTTTGCTTAACAAAATTTCGGTACAATTGATGTTTTATTCCATGATGTGTGTATGGATGTGTGTGTGATTCAATTGGTTCCAGTTAAGAAAAACTATTGTTATCTTGCTTTATTGTGTGGTATCAATTGTTTAGGCTTACAAAATTTCGGTGCAATTGCGGTGCTATAATGTCTATGTTGTTTCAATTGCTTCCGGTTGAGGTGAATAATTATGCAAGTTGATTTTGTTGGTTTGTATGAATTGTTTATGGCTTAACGGAAGAAAAAGTTTACGGGATGGATTGTTTAGTCCAATTAGATTCCGGATAATAGAAACTAAGTTTATCTTAGTTAGACTTATCAAAGTGGAGGTTTCGGTTATTCAAGTCTAATCGAATGCCTTAACAAGAAATACTAGTTAACTAACCTAGTACTTGTCTTGTTTAAAATTGAAAGGTCTAAGTTATATGGATAATTAGAGCCTGATGAGAAAAATAGAGTTATCTTTATTTTGGTCTTATCGAACGAAGCGGTTGTATCTGTACAATCGGTTTGGCAAAGGAACTAAGGTGCTTAGTTGATTTTTGGTTTGCTAAACTATTATGGAAAATTGCTTCGTGCAATTGTTTCCTTGATAACATATCAAAACAAATTACTTTGTAGTTTCGATTTTGATATTGGTTATCAGAAATGGTGTGTGGAACCCTCGTGCCTAACTCTATAGGTTTGCAAGTCTATTTTGAGATTTGTGAGATTATTTTCGGTTTGTCCTTTATTTTTTCGTTTCTTTGTCATTTTGTGACAAAAGGGGGGAGAGATATATGAAGTAAACAAGTGATATTTGCATTGATTTTATATCGATTGGTTGTCATATTTTAGTGAATCAAAACTCATTTTAAGAGTCGCTTGATTATGTACTAGAGTCAACTTCGTATAGGTTAGCTTGAAAGTATTAGTATATGAGACATTACAAGTATTACGAAGACTTGAAGAAGTGAAGAATTAAGAAGCTACAACGACAACATCATCCTTCCACTTGAGGTTAGTGATATTTGACTTGAACTGTTTCATTCCCTAACGTATCTTTTAAGTCGTGCATATTGAAAACAAAACTGCGAAGCATGAACACTCTAGATAGACATAGTATTAAGGAATACAATACGAGGTTTATTGCTTAACCATTAAACTTTGTAGATAAGACATCGACATAATCGTTTAAATGCTATTGTGATTATGTATGGGTATGAGGTGAGGATTTCATCCTAGGAAACAATGTTTTACATGTGTTTTAAGGAAGTAAGTTCATAAACTTGTTTATGAATCGAAAAGGAAATCGCCAGGCGTTATTGGTATTGTTATTCATTGCATATATTGTGAACAACCAATATGTGTGATTTAGTATAACCGCTCATGACTTGTTTGTGTTCTTGGTAAAACTATTCACAAAGGCCTGACTTATGTATTGGTATGACTTTTATTAGTGAAACCTGTAGTTGCAGGAAATCCTACACTACACCCCTCATAATAATCCACACAACTAAGACATTTGAAGATGAATAACAATGATTTTATTGATTAATTCCTTGAATGTTTACAAGATAAGATAGAAAAGAGATAAAGAAATTACAATCACCACACACTTTCTCTCTCCTAATGACTTGTCTAACACTCCGAAAAAGATCCCTCTCCAACAGTCCTGTTCGACTCTTTATATAGGGTATTACACAATGGATGACAGCTAAGTTGTCCTTTATTTTCGGGAATGACTTGCGAAATATCGCAAGTGTACAAATATATAATCTCGCAGCTCTCCTAAATCTCGCTAAGTCTTCATATCTTTCTCGTGTTTTGGATGTCGTCATTCATTGCGTCATTTATATTACTCATTTGCGAGACTTTCGCAATGCTGTCGTTTATTGATCTCGCGAAGTATTGATGTCGCGATATTCTGATCCTACATCTTGCCTCTTCTCATGTCTTCTCTGCGAAGAAGAGAATGTCATGAGAATTAGTATTTTAAATTGCCGCAACTGTTCATATTTATCTGTTTCGATCCCGTACTTCTACACAGAATTTATTACTCATGTTTCTTCTTCCACTCTTTTCTTGACACGTCTCTTTCAGCCGTTTTTTCTTGACCATTCACGTCCCCTCTCGCATTAAATGCATTTATCTTCTCGAGGATTCTTCTCTATATATAGTTTTCTCACCCTCCTCTTCTCCTTTTTTACTTTCTCTCTGCAACTTTTCTTCAGTTCTCCTCCTCCGCAATTCACGTTTCTGCTACTATAAATCTTCCTTTTCTTCTTCCTCTTGATCTTTAATTCTCTAATCATTCCCATATTCTGAGAATGGCTCTACCTGGTCGTAGATACGAAACTCTTTTGGGTGAAACACAAAAGAACTTACAAGAGAAGGGTTTCACCTTGTCTACTATTCCCAATCAAGAATCTTCATCTATTCTTTCTGCAAAGTTGTTTACTAATCATCAGTGTGATGATCAGAAAATCATAATCTCGCTAGGTCAAATCCTCGCAGGTCTTCCCATTCCTCTCTACAATCCCGAGCTGCCCTTGTTCTATGAAATTCTTGCTCATGAGAAATTCTCGCGAGCTATTTATCAATTAAGTGGTGATTGCATCCATCTAATGCTTGAATTCGCCAATCGTGGCGCTGGTAAGGGGTCTTTATATCCTGATAACGTCAAAGATCCTAATTTCGCAAACTTAGAGATAGTCGCTAAAAAGTACACGGTATAAAACTTTTTTGAAAATTATGAAGTGATAAATATGAAGAATGATAAATCTCGCTGGGGTGCTCGATTGAAAAGAAAAGAGAACGTTCCCGACGATAAGATACTCATGTTAGATATTGATTGGCACTCTGGCAAGAATAATGTCCCTCGCTATTCTAAAGATGAGAAGTGGTGTGTCTTCCCGCTATTTTTGAACGGACCTTACATCTCAGGTTCCCATGTACTCCCTGCGAATCTCGCAAATTATTATCCTTGGGTATTTAATTGGCCCGAGAAAGCAAAAGAGGTACATTTTCTAATTTTCGTTCGCTTCGCAATGTTTCCTTATTTTTATATCTACTGAGTTTGCGAAATTTTCAGATCATTAAATTGAGAAAGAGTTATGAAAGAAATCCAAAGCCAAGTACTTTGGCGATACTTCGCTCAATCACGGATGAAGTAAGAAATATTTTCTCTTGTTATTCACAATATTGTTGCCTCTGTTTCTTATCTTCATTAGTGTATGTAGGTTGGTGTTGAAGTTGCCGGCGAGGATGAAACTTCAAAAGCTGCGAGAAACAAAAGAAAGGGTAAAGGCCCTCTTTACAAGAAAAAATCTGCTGCTCCGCCTTCTAAAAAACAAAAGACCCATCCTTCTTCTCGCTCAGGTCCTCAATCTAGTGAAAGTTCTGATAAAGAAGACGATGATGTAGACACTTCTACCGCGAAGGAGGATCACCCAACTGAATCTCATATGACGTTATTGTCTAATATCTTTTCAGGCTCCATGCAAGGACTTGGAGATGATCACCTTTCTGGCATATGCGAAGCTCTCGCAAGTATATGTGATGCTTCTTTACTGGAGGGTAATGAGTCTCTTCAAGGGATCTCCAGATCATTGACTCCCAATTTCTTGAATGCACTCAGTGCCTTGGTATGTCTATGTTTCTCTATTCCTTATAATTTTTAATTTTAGACCATATATTAATAGCTTCTTCATCTTTCTTTATAGTCTGGAAGATCTTCCTTTGTTGTTGCCTCCGATCTTGAGAAGAGGTGCAACAACCTTGAAAAGAAAAACCTTCAGCTTAAGGAGAAGAATAAAGAACTAGAAGTTGAATCTCTCAAGAAGAATGAAAATGAGACTGCTGCTCTTCGCGAAAAAAATTCAGCAAGAATCGAAATCGAATCTTCTACTCAAAAGAATAAAATTTCTACCCTTCAAAGTGCTAATCAACAACTTTATGGTACAAAACTCTTCTCTTTTCCTCGTTTTTATTTTGTCATTTATTTTTCTTTGCCCGGGACTTATCATTTTCACAGACATTTATAATCTTTCTGAACAAGCCATCCTTCTCCATTCATTTCTGAGCCTATGGATAATGATGCTCTTCTTGCTCATCTCAACGAATCTTTAAGTAGTTCGTCGAACAAAATTAACTCTCTTTCAATAAATGAACTTCAAACCAAATTTCATCTCTTAGAAATTGAGCATAGATCTAGTTTAGGTTTAGCCAACCGATTTAAACGTTTATATCTTAGCTCTCACGAGAATAATAATATTCTAAGGAAGAAAATTAATAGCCTTATAGATGAAAAGGATCGTATTGCTAATCAAGGTGCACAAGCATTAGCGAAATTCCAAAAAACTCTTCTTGAAGTCCAAATTGAACGAGATGAATCCCTTCGCCAAAATGCCATACTTAATGAACGAGAAAATCAAATTCATTCACTTCTTGTCATAAATAGTGATGATGAATTCGCTTGGGCTGCGAAAGTTCTAGATAATGCCAGAAATAATTTAGGTGTTAACGTCGGTCTTCATGCTTGAGCATACTTGCCTTGGTTAAAGATATGATTTACGACGGAAAGGTTGTTAACCTGTTCTTCTTGACTTTACCACTTCTTATTTGTGAAACTGCTTTTAAATTACTGATTCATTATCATATGTTCGCAGAGGCTGAGAAGAGATATCAAACAAGGATTGAAGAACTTGAATCTGAAAAAGAACAACTCGCAAAGGACCTCTCTCTTCGCAACAACAAGTATTCCAGGTTGAAGAAGCAATTGCAAACTACTGATGGCGAATTTCAATAACGACGTTGTTCGTTTTCGCAATCAAACTATTGAGACAGTTTGTGATGACCATCGCATTCCTCTTTCTTCATATCCTTGTCTTCTTGATGAAGTTCCTGAAAATATGCCTTCTTCAGATGTCTCTGATAGTGAAGCTAGCGAAGAAGAGGAGTCTGATAAAGATTCTAATGAAAAAGAAGAATGAACTGAGAGATAGCTCCATTTTCCTTTTTCTCTTCTTGTGATACTTGTACATTTATCCTTCTAGCCTTTTATTTTTGTAATCTCTTACTGTAAATCTATCACATGAAAATAAATAACAAGTTTTTACTCTAATCATTCCCATACTTGCCTCTGTTATTTATTTTCATATGAGAGATTATATCGATAATCTTTAAGCAATAATACTTCTTATTTTCACAATTGTTGTTGCTAACCCTTCACAAATAAATGAAGAAATATAGCCGTTTTCGCAAGCTTATTTGCTTACTCACTTTCTTGTGTTGTCATATCTTCATTTATGTTGAAATTCATTATTGCGACAAGATCGCAGGACGTCTTTACATTTTCATGTAATGACCCATTGATCTTGCCTTATCATTGTTTTTGTGTGGTCTTATTTTTCCTTCCTAGTTAAAGGTCTTATTTTGCCACCCCTCATTTTTTGCGTCAATATGACAGGCCTAAATATTCTTGCGAACATAAAGCCCCATGACATTTCCGTCTTGCGACAAAATCGCAGGACGTCCTTACACTTTCATGTAACGACCCATTGATCTTGTCTTATCATTTCTTTAGTATTTTTGCCTTTGCAGGATATTTCTCTTGCGACAATATGACAGGCCTAAATGTTCTTGCGAATGTAAAGCCCCATGACATTGTCGTCTTGCGACGAAATCGCGGGACGTCTTTACACTTTCATGTAAAGACCCATTGATCTCGTCTTACACTCGCGTTAGTATTATTGCCTCTTCAGGATCATCGCACAAATATGACAAGCCTAAATTTTCTTGCGAAAATAGAGCCTCATGACATTTGCGTCTTAAGACACTTATCAGCTCCCTAATGGAGGGTGCCGCCCTTATCATCTCCCTGGTTGCCCCTTCAAGGAGGCGTACATCGGCCATACAAGACTAGCTCCTCACATCCGGTCTTAACAACAACCCGTTGTTTTCGCAGCCTCTTATCCCTTATACCTATAGGGCTTATGGTTACGAGACGCACCCTAAGTGGAGTTTTCTTCGGGCCGAGTGCGGCATGTGCCAAGACTTGCCAAGAATGGCCGAGACACTTCAAATGCCCTGGGCACTCTTGGCTCAACCGTGTACCTCGGCGCCTTGGTCATACACTCGACTCCTTGGAAGAGACCCTCGGTCGTCCAACCAGGGTATAACCTTATATATATAGTTGGAAATCCAAGGTATCTCCCCGGATGGGCTTTATTGACCCCAAATTTTCATGACTCAGGTTCCAGGGGCGGTGTAACCTTTTCCCTGAGCCATGTCAAGAGATACCCCCTTATATGACGCACTTTAGGTCTTACATTTGCCTCTAACGAAATATCATTCACGAACTAGGGTGTACGCCATAAAGGTTTGTCCCATTCACTCATTCTTTTATTTCTATCAATTCTTGCGATCATTCATTGATTTTTGATTATTTCTTCTCATTATCTTTGCGAAATTATCGCATAGCCTTGCTTCATTTTCTGCAATCTCGCTCTAATTATTTAACCAGATTTTCATATGTTCTATCTTGCGAGACTTTCGCGTACTCCTCTTTAATCGTCACAATCTTTGTACTGTCGACAAATCTTTTTTCTTCAAAACAAGAATTTTTTTTTTTTTTTTAACACCAATCTAAAATCAATTATTCATTTCTTACACTTCTTACTTCTGTTGCTCTCTATCTCTTCATTTAAATTTCCTGATATTTCCTTCCCTTTTGCGAAGTTATCGCAATTTCCAACAGTATTCATACATTGGTTTCTTAATGTATCTTCAGCTCTCACTTCTATTGCGTCCACCATCAATCTGTCCCTTCTTTTTGCTTCTTTAATATTCTGTTTCCAGTTCTTCTTTTGAGCAGTCCTTTCCTCGCAAGATTCCACATCAACTTCATAGCATTTTTGTCCCTCAACCCAATCTCCTTTAATAACTCCAACCCCACTGGGATGTGGAAATTTGATGCACTGGTGGTAAGTCGAAGCTACACCCAAGATCTCATGTAACCACGGTCGCCCAATTAATGGATTATAAGGGGATTCCACATCGACTATGCAAAACAAGATTTCAGTTGACAATCATTTCAATGGTATTCGCATACGAGTTTCTCCTTTAGGTTTATTGGCGGTGCCATTAAAACCATAAATCTTATAGGTTGAAGGTATCAAATCCTCGTCTTTTCCTCCCATAGTCTTGTAAGTGTGGTAAAAAAGGATGTTTACAGAGCTTCCAGTATCAATTAAGATTCTATTTATTGCCCATGAATTTTACGCCCATCATCTTCATCATCAATGTGTTTTGGGTTAATCTCCAATCTTACCACTAATGGACTGTCATGCATCTCGCTACCTTCAGGTACTTCTTCTGCGGTAAAAGAAATAATCTGCGCTTGCCATTCTTTCAGTGGCGATGATTTCGCGATGTTCATTACTTCTCTATTGTCAACATGTCTTGCGAAAACCCTACTGAGAACACTATCATGAAAATCTTCAATTGTCCTGTACGAATGTATGATAGAGTTGCAGAACAAGTTTTTGGCCTTCGCTCCAACTTCTACTACAAATGTTTCTTTCCCTCTTGTCGTATTTACTCTGTGATTTTCTGGAGGTGTTGGTAATGGTTGAGTCTTCTCTTCACATTTTAAGAATTGGTTTAGCTTCCCTTGATCTATCATTCTGAGGATGATTCTTTTTATATTCCTGCAATCATTCGTTTGGTGTCCATGAAAATGGTGGTAGGAACAGAATTCATGACTTCTATCACCTGGAGGTGGTTCATTCCCCATGTTCCATGGTGCAGGTATGTTTTCCATCAGGATTATAGCTTCCCATATCTTCTCCACGCTAGCGTTTAGTGGTGGCATCTTGATTTTTTCCCATACGACTCTATGACCTCGCTGTCCTCTATGATAATTCTTCCTCTGGCCTCCATAAGTCTCTTGCGGATTATGCCTCTGACCTCCATAGGTTTCTTGCGGTCGATCAAGCCTTTGAACTTTATTATTTCCGCCACGGTTGTAGAAATTTCCTTCTCTTTCAAATTCTTCCTGATCGCGACTTCCCATGGCTACCAACTTTTGTTGACCATCATCTGGTATCCTCATTCCTTGTTGACCTTGCGAGGTACTCGCCACAGTGTTTATCAATTTGGGTAACAAACTTGCATTCGCAGCTCCCGAACTTGTATTCGCGACAGGGTATGATTCCATCTCATTTTGCTTTTCCTCTAGAGCAATATACTCCTCCTGAAGCTCTCGCAACTCAGTCATTGTGATTGTATTTTTAACTCTAAAAATTTGAATATATAACAGATTTGTCGCAAACATAGCATTAATGAATGATAAGATGAGATATCTCTCCTCCACTCGGCCAGCCATTTCGCTACACATTGTCTTCCATCTCACAGTTAGATGCTTCAAACTTTCACCAACCCTTTGTTTTAACCCAAATACATCTTCAATACATGGTCGCGAGGAATTATTACTTATATATGCCCCTAAAAATATAGCCTGCAAGTGATTGAAAGATGTTATTGTATTCTTCGGTAGCCCTTCAAACCATTTCAAAGCTTCTCCTGTCAGACTTGATGAAAAATATTTGCACAATATAGCATCATGATTCTCCCATTGTAGCATACATCTCATATAAGCTTTGATATGTTGTATCGCACAAGTTGTTCCATCGAAAATGCTGGTTAATGTCGGTAAATTGCACTTCAGTGGTATTCCTCCTAATTGTATCTCTTGTGTGAACGGAGTTTTCGCAGCTTCTTATATTGCTTCATCCAACTGTCTCTTTCCTCCTCCCCTTTTACTGTTCATCATTCCTCTCATTTCTGCCAATTCTCTCAAAATTTGTTCATTTACATCAGAATTTGAATCCATTGGCCTTTTTAGCTCCGCTTCTCTTCTCCTGCGTTCATGTCTACTTTGACTTTCTTGTTCATCATTCTCTTCTCGTATTTATCTGCGATCTTCTCCTTCATTTCTTTCGCGAATTCGCACACCATTATATCTATCAATTTCTCTTCTTTGTTGCCTATCAGCTCTCCTTTGTGCTCTTTCATATTCTTCATTAATATTATCATTGTTGCGATTTTGTTCTCGCCTTCTTTCTCGATTATCATGATTATTCTGGCGAATTGCCTCTTCTAACTCATGTTCTTCCATTTCTGCTCTCAATCTTTCTCTTTCGCGAGCTAGACGTGCTTGTTCGGCATAATGTCTTTCAATTTCATCCTCAATTTCTTTTTGCTTCCTCTGTGCTTCTCTCCCATGCAATATTCTTCTTCCTTCTTCTTGATTTTCTTCATCAATTGGATTATTCCGCTCCTGACGCTACCTATTTCCTTGGTTTCCACCATTCTGCTCATTTTGAAGAGTCTCGGGACGTGGGATATAACGATCTTCCATCATTTCTCTTCTCTCGCAATGTTTTGTGCCTCGATTTTGCGCTTCTTCTTGGTTTTCTTCATCAGCATTTTATGTAGGTAAAATTCTCCTCCTTTCCTCTCTAACTGATCTTGAGCTTGACCTTGTAGTGCTTCTCGACCTTCTGTTTTGTAATCTCATGTTTTCCATCCTCAATTCATGATTCTGTCTTGTTAAATTTGCATGTTCCTCAGCTTCTAATCGCCTTTCTTCATGTATTGTTTGTCTCAACGCCTCTAATGCTGCGATTTCTTCATTTCCATGAATTATTTCTCCAATCTCTTCTCGGTTTCTCTCCTCTTGTCCATTGTTTTCCAATTGTTGTTCTTCTCCCCTTTCTTCCACAGAGTCTGATCTCCAAGTATACACGCTTAGCAACCCAACAAGTAGCAACTCATCTACAAGACATGGGCCCGAGCTAGACCCGACCCGCGACCCGGATCCGAGCCCGTCCATCCCCGACCGTTCAGATCTTCCCTGGTCGCATCCAACGGTCGCTGCCTCCATTCCATCAAAGACCGATGCTCCTGTTTCACACCAAATCACTCCAATCCTCCCTACACCGTTCAGATCTCACTCCATCGCATCCAACGGTCGCCTTTACGTTCATCAAACATTGTTGTGCCCGAGTCTTACACCCTATCAACCTAACCCTATACACCCCATCGAGACAACCCACTCTCTTCTCCATCTTCTCTTTCTTCCCCGACAGAGCAGAGCTCTGCTCCACCTTCTTCCCTCGACCAACCCTCTCGCAGGCGCCACCCTCCATCTCCCCGCCAAACCCATCACCACCATCTCCTTTCCCATCACCACAACCAACAACTCCTACACCTACGCCTCATCTCTAACCCTAGATATCACTTTCTTAGTTTCTACCAACCCTAGAAACTAAATCAGTGATAACTAGAGCTAGGGTTCACAACAGTCGAAGCAAGAGGAGTTCTGAGCGATTTGACACAAGAGGAGTGCGTTTGAGTATGGGTTCGAATTAATTTGCTTTTAATTTCTATTTTAAATTAAATCTAGGGTTTGGTATTTGGGGTATGAGTGCATGTATAAATATGAGTGTTGGGTGTTGATAGAGGACACGCTGGATTAGCCAGTCTTTGCCAATTAGATTTAATTTACTGCTTTTACATGTTTTAATTTAGTTGCTAGGGTTTGAGATGAAACCCTAGCTTACAACCGTGTTTCTTCATGCTCTTGTATTGTTCTTGATTGCTTGAATACTATCTAGATAGAATTAACTTCAGGTGTGATAATACTTTGTTCTCACAAAGGCATACCAACGCCATGGATGCACCGTAGTTTGATTACCTCTGTGTTGTTTTACACTGCAACCCAAGCTTAATAGAATTATTATGATCCTCAGATTATTTGTACTTTAATCAGACAGGTAATACTTGGGAAATAAACTTAGTTGTGATTAATCTGTCAAATGGAGAAACACCTTAGAGACAAAAGGCGGAACTGAGCACTCTACCCTATCTGTCATGAAGGCAAGAACAACATCTTTAGTTGAAAACATAGTGTAGGTTAAAGGTTGAGTCGAAGACCCTAGTGTCACTATTTATCATTCCTTAGCTTAGTATCATCTTTACAACTCGTCGCTTCCGACACAACCCTCATTTATGTTACACACTTCTTAGAAACTCAAGTAGAGCAGCCTTAGATCAATATCAGAGCACCACAAGTCTCTGTGGTTCGACTCGTACGTGCCCAGTTCTACAACCAAGACACCGTGCACTTGCGGTATTACCCGTAGGCTCAAATATAAACACATTTCCAGGCCTATCAAGTTTTTGGCGCCGTTGCCGGGGACTTGGTGTGTGCCCTGTGTGATTTTTGTTCTTGCTTAACTGATTCCCTCTCTCCCTGTATATACCCACCTTTAGTTAATTTTTAACCCTGTGTTGTGTTAATTTAGTTGTTATCTGTTCATCATCGTTTTCTTGTGTCTAAACTCCCTGTACATATTCACTTACGTTTTTGCTTATAGCATTGTTTTAGCATATTAGCATATTAGTTGTAGATTAGTATAACTTTGTTAACTAGTATTGCATCTGTAACTAGTATTTCATTCTTGCATTACACTTTGAATTACATCTGAGCAAACTTATCATTGTAACCATTTCTGCATTTTCTTTGTCATTCATAAACCTCAGCCATCTGTGCATTGTAGTTAATCTTGATTGCATATTTGTTTTTTTGTAATTGCATAGTTACTTTTCTGTATTCTCTGCATTTTGCATTTTAGTTCATTCCCTTGGCTATAATCTGTACCCCTATAAGAACTGAGTTTGCCTTCTGAGCAACAGGTGCTGGCTGTGCAGCTGGGCATTTGTGAGTGCAGCTGTGCATCTGTGATACCTGTGCTTGCTGTGCTTTTGAGCAAGCCCAAGGAGTGGAAGGAGCAAAAACTTGGGTTTTGAAAAGCTGCTGAGCAACTCCTGGACTTCAGGTGCATCCTACCTGTGCTGCAGAAGCTGAGCAAAACCAAGAAAGGATAAGAGAGCAGATCACAAAACTCTGGGTAAACTACAATTCAAGTAAGTGAATACACCTGAGTTGTATGAGCATAAGCGTGTGAGCCAATCTGTCAACCCTGAATTGCATGCTTGAACCCTGCAAAACCCTTTTCACAACTTGTTATTTGGCCAAGTTGAGCCTTGTTGAATGCTTGAAACTTGTGTGTGAACCATTACTCCCTGAACTCCAAACAAGTGTGCTGTTTAGCCTACCCTGTGAGCATAACCCCTTATGCATGCTGTGAGCTGCTCTTAAACCTGCCCTGTGCTTGTGAGAGACCTGTTGAATTGGCAACCCTTGTATGAACCAGAATCTGTGACCATGCATGCTCAACCGTGTACTAGTCCTTGATATCTGCTGAGCTTTGTTGACCTGAGCATTAACCTGTGCAACCCCCCCAGCCCCCTGAAGCTGTGGGGCTTTGTTGCAACTTAGCCTAACCAAACTGAGCACATAACCGTGTGCTTGAGTGTGAACTGTGCTAGGCAGTAAACTAGTGTTAGTGTGTAACCTTGAAACCTTGTGTGAACTAGAGGTTGCAAACCTTGTTGCCATCACCTTGTGGGTGCTTTCTTTGTGAGCTTGAGCAAACATCCCACATAACCTTGAGCATAAGCTTTTGAGCCAAGCCCGTTAAAATAACTTTGTGCACATTATTGTTTCCTTGTGCTTTGCAAAAGCCTGTGCTGTGCTGTGACACAAACCTGAGCTGTGACCACCTAGCCAAGCTGTGCACA
Organism: Papaver armeniacum; assembly: GCA_023531295.1. Lineage (NCBI taxonomy): Eukaryota > Viridiplantae > Streptophyta > Magnoliopsida > Ranunculales > Papaveraceae > Papaver > Papaver armeniacum. The sequence goes on along the minus strand of JAJJWW010010582.1, from coordinate 39,517 downwards.
CAGCCAGTGACAGAGTTGCCAACTCTGCACACAACAGACCCTGTGCCAAATGAGCTAGAACCATTGTCACTTAGTCTGAGTCCAACCACTGGCCTGGCAATTTGCCTTCAACCCACTGCTGGGCTGTCACAACAACCTGGGCTGCTTAAGAAAACCCAATTGTGGGCTTGACATTCCACTAAAATTCTCAGCCCACAAATCTGAGCTTTTCAGGCTAAACTCTCTCTTTGGGCTGCGCAAAAACTCAGCCCAACTCAATTCATTTCTGGGCCAGACCATCTAGGCTAGAACCTCTACTGCTGGGCTGTGCAAATAGCTAAGCCCACATCAACTGAACCCACACTGTTGGGCTGTTTAACATCACATGGGCTCTGCTCACAATCAAACCACTAAGCTGTGCCTTTTTACTGGGCTGCACATATCTGGGCCTTGCACCACAACTAGGTTTTGCACAAAACCTGGGCTTAAACCAAACTGAGCCCACAGTCCCACTGGGCTGTACATTCCCAACAAACCAAATTCCACATAAACCAAATCAAAACCCATACAAACCAAATCCCAAACAATCCAAAGCCCAATAAACCAATTTCCCACATAAACCAAAGCCCATTTTCATGTTATATTTGTTAATGTTTGTACATATTTTCTATTGGGTTGACCCTCAACTCTTTAGACTGTTAGTAAATTTTTGTAGGACTTGTTATTTTTTCTTTTCTTGAATCGGTTGAGTCTTCTTGTGCATTTTTTTGTGCTAATCCGATATAATCACCACTGAGAATGTTGGATTTTGCCTTGACGAATGAAGCTCAACCTTGCTCCCGCCGACATCCCAGAATCTCTTCCCTTTTCTCTTATCGATAGTTCTCTCGGTATGTGATTTGTTTAAATTTTTCTATCTGTTGACACATTGAGGACAATGTTTGATTTAGGTTTGGGGGTGCATTTGCATATTTTTGCATTTAGAGTTTTTAGTCTTTTATTTTATCTTTTAATTTAAAAAAAAAAAAAAAAAAAAAAAAAAAAAATTCAAAAATTCAAAAACTTTTTGCAAATAAAAACCTCCAACTTTTAGAGATTTTAGAGTCACTAGCATGCTTTTAGCTATGTTTACATAGAGAATCTGACCGAAATAACAAAAGTTAGAAGTGCCGGAGAACACAATCGGGTTTCTTAGTTGATTAGAGCGTTAAAGTTGGATTTAACCATACCAGAGGGCGAATTAGGTCTCATTAGATATTCGGTAGTAGAATTGTGATCACCCATAGTGGAGACTACCCAATTTACATCAAGTGAGGCACCAACCTTCAATTTTTTGCAACTTTCTAGAAAAGTTGTTAGAGTGTGTGTCACCGTACGTAAATTAGGGTAGGAATGGTGAGCTACCCAACTTCGCACCATTTTCAAAGACTACTTTTGATCTCTTGAGTGCTAGTTTTTGTCAATCATGAGGGTGACGTCTAAAGATGAAAACTCCTTCTAAATACCGATTTGTAGTTAGCATCATTCTCTCTCTCAATCGCAAGACCCATAGAAACACATCATCGTCAGCAACCGGAGCAGAATCAGAATATTGAAAGAAAAATTGATATAGTCCAAGGTTTACGTGCAACAAAGAAAACGAAAAGAAAATAGGATGAGAATTAATAAAATTTATAAAATCAAGACAATACAAGTTGTGGAAAAATTGAGTGATAAAGTCCTTTGTCCATGGAGTTAGTTGTTTCATTATTTGTATTTTTATTTTCACTTTTTGTAATCCAATCAAAAAAAAAAAAAATCAAAAAAATCAAAAAAAATCAAAAAAAAAAAAAAAAAAATCAAAAAAAACAAAAAATATTATAGTTTATTTTTGCTACCACCATGGTAAAGAGAGTTCAAGAAGAAAAATCAAACAACAAGGAATTTGAGTAGAAAAGTTAAAAATTGTCAAGTTTTGTGAAGTTTAGAAGTTAAGTCATCAACAAGTGAAGACCAAGACCGAAGATTGAAGACGTTTCTATGGTTTCTTATGAGAGAGTGATATTAATTGCCGATCGGGTGAGAAGTGAGTGAGTACTCCCACCCCTTGCTAATGGTTGATTTCCTTTCTTAGAGATCATCGAAAAAGATTCTTTTTGTCCACACCTCTCGTGGAGTCTCCAGATTTTATTTCGAAGGTTATCCTTCTTACCTACAACGTGTGCGGGATTTCTCTCTTTACTCCCGCTCGCACACATGAGAGACTAAAAAGCGATCTTTTGAGTGCAATTATCATAAAACCCTAATGATGAGGCGAAGTCGAGGCTTATGATCACAATCGAATCCGAATTCTTTCATATGGTATGGTTACTTCTCGCTCAAGACTTAAGGATGAGAATGCGTTCTTCGATAGTTCTAACTTCATTACTAGCATGCAAAACTCTATGTCCTCAGCTTCTTGGATGCTTGAGACTCTTTTACACTCTGAAGTTGGAGAAGGTTTTGTGGGTACACCTCTGGTAAACCCTCACGAGACTACAACTCGTCCACTAGGGACACCTAGGGGTTTAAAGGCTTAGTGCATACGCTAAATGCATTCGAGAGACCTACGACAGTGGTATAGTTAGGATTTCTTATTTTCTGTTTCACTTGAGGACAAGTAAAATTCAGGTTTGGGGGTATTTGATGAGTGCCAAATAGTGCATATTTATACACCTTTTTATTGGCATTTTACTCATCTTTTGCGCTTATAAATCATATATTATCCCGCATTCTGTGTTTTCCTTGTTTTCAAGAATAAATATTTGTATTAATTAATTTTGTGTTTTTAGGTAATAAATAAAGCTCGGAGAAATCAAGGAGCGAAGAAGTGGAGTCGAGCATCTATGGAGCGAGAAAGCCAAAGCTCACAAGTACAATGTTGCAACCCAACAAGTAGCAACTCATCTACAAGACATGGGCCTGAGCTAGACCCGACCCGCGACCCGGATCCGAGCCCGTCCATCCCCCGACCGTTCGATCTTCCCTGGTCGCATCCAACGGTCGCTGCCTCCATTCCATCAAAGACCGATGCTCCCGTTTCACACCAAATCACTCCAATCCTCCCTACACCGTTCGTATCTCACTCCATCGCATCCAACGGTCGCCGCTACGTTCTCATCAAACATTGTCGTGCCCGTCTTACACCCTATCAACCTAACCCTATACACCCCATCGAGACAACCCACTCTCTTCTCCATCTTCTCTTTCTTCCCGACAGAGCCCAGCTCGCTCCACCTTCTTCCCCCGACCAACCCTCTCAGCCGCCACCCTCCATCTCCCGCCAAAGCCATCACCACCATCTCCTTTCCCATCACCACAACCAACAACTCCTCCTACACCTACGCCTCATCTCTAACCCTAGATATCACTTTCTTAGTTTCTACCAACCCTAGAAACTAAATCGTTGATAACTAGAGCTAGGGTTCACAACAAATCAAGCAAGAGGAGTTCTGAGCCGATTTGACACAAGAGGAGTGCGTTTCAGAGTATGGGTTCGAATTAATTTGCTTTTAATTTCTATTTTAAATTAAATCTAGGGTTTGGTATTTGGGGTATGAGTGCATGTATAAATATGAGTGTTGGGTGTTGATAGAGGACACGCCTGGATTAGCCAGTGCTGTCAATTAGATTTAATTTCTGTTTTTCATGTTTTAATTTAGTTGCTAGGGTTTGAGATGAAACCCTAGCTTACAACTGTGTTCTTCATGCTCTTGTATTGTTCTTGATTGCTTGAATACTATCTAGATAGAATTAACTTCAGTGTGATAATACTTTGCTCTCACAGTGCATACCAACGCCATGGATGCACTGTAGTTTGATTACCTCTGTGTTGTTTACACTGCAACCCAAGCTTAATAAAATTATTATGATCCTCAGATTATTTGTACTTTAATCAGACAGGTAATACTTGGGAAATAAACTTAGTTGTGATTAATCTGTCAAATGGAGAAACACCTTAGAGACAGGCGAATTGACACTCCTACCCTATCTCATGAAGGCAAGAACAACATCTTTAGTTGAAAACATAGTGTAGGTTAAAGGTTGAGTCGAAGACCCTAGTGTCACTATTTATCATTCCTTAGCTTAGTATCATCTTTACAACTCGCCGCTTCGACACAACCCTCATTTATGTTACACACTTCTTAGAAACTCGCAGAGCAGCCTTAGATCAATATCGAGCACCACAAGTCTCTCGTGGTTCGACTAAATGCCGTGCCGGTTCTACAACCAAGACACCGTGCACTTGCTGGTATTACCCGTAGGCTCAAATATAAACACATTTCCAGGCCTACCACTTACTCTATCATAATCCACAGTTCTATTTGCTACTGGTTGAATTGGTGATTGAATTTGATTTTCTTCATTATATCTTATGTTCATTCTCGAGGATTCTCCCATTTCATTTCTCCTTCTCCAAAGAATTCTCCTACTCCTTCTAACGGTTGTTGGTTGCTCGGATGCATTTCTTCTTCTAGCCATTTCTTAATTTTGGTAAACTGTTGAAAATTACAAGAAATTCCTTCCTTACCACTCCAATTTCTTTCAAATCACGATGTCAATCCTTACTCAAACAGCCCTTTCTAGCGCCAATATGTAGTTGCAGGAAATCCTACACTACACCCCTCATAATAATCCACACAACTAAGACATTTGAAGATGAATAACAATGATTTTATTGATTAATTCCTTGAATGTTTACAAGATAAGATAGAAAAGAGCTAAAGAAATTACAATCACCACACACTTTCTCTCTCCTAATGACTTGTCTAACACTCCGAAAAAGATCCCTCTCCAACAGTCCTGTTCGACTCTTTATATAGGGTATTACACAATGGATGACAGCTAAGTTGTCCTTTATTTTAAGGAATGACTTGCGAAATATCGCAAGTGTACAAATATATAATCTCGCAGCTCTCCTAAATCTCGCTAAGTCTTCATATCTTTCTCGTGTTTTGGCTGTCGTCATTCATTGCATCATTTATATTACTCATTTGCGACACTTTCGCAATGCTGTCGTTTATTGATCTCGCGAAGTATTGATGTCGCGATATTCTGATCCTACAAAATCGATCTTAAGTAATCACCTGAGATGGTATGATCGAGTTTGTGATTTATGTATGACCGACTCTGGGTAAAGGGGAATCGATCCTAGTAAGAGGTGCAACACATCACAAAGGGGAATCGATCCTTGTATGAGGTGCATCAAGTTTTTAGCAGAAAGGGGAACCGATCCTATGAACATGTGCAAAACTTTTTTAGGAAAAGGGGAACCGATCCTATGGACATGTGCAACACATATAATTTAGATACCATATATATGTGGGGAACCGATCCTAGAACCTAGTCAACCGAATTTTGGAAAGCTAGTGTGACTATGCACAGTTTTTACATGGAGGTAGAACCGAAACTTATTTTGGTAGAACCGTTAAACCCATGATTTGTGATTGAGTGTTCTTGATCAATCACATAGTTCTTGAAAGTCAGATGAACCAATTCTAAACTTGTTTGGAAGTGTGGCAAATCGGTTTCAAGGTTGTAAGTATGAAAGAGGACTTACAAAGTAAGGATGTCGACATACTTTGAACATGTGATGTAATGTTTATCTTTTATTGTTCAAAGTTATTCCTTAATAGCTAAAGGAAGAAAATCCCAGGATCGAAATATAAATAAGTTATGAATCTTTTATTTAAGGTTGTTAATTTTATTTTAGGAAAACGAGAATTAGTAATGTGCATTTACTAGTTGACGATTTTCCAAAGAAATTTTCGGTCAATATTTTGGACAGAGCATTTCCAGGAATTATGGAAACCGAATTTGGAATATATTGCATATCTTGAGAATATTTTCGGTTTTGGAAATTCCTTGGTGTCTAAACTTCCTTGTCTATAAATACTTGAAGTTTGCATTTCTAGCAAACTAATCCTTCATGACAGGAAACTTCCTCGGTTGTGTTGTTACTGGTGTAGCCGCCTATTCGGAGAGGAGAGTAACCTAATTAGGCGAAATCTCTTACGGCCGCTCAGTTTAAAGTCTTCTTTGGGATTGAGAAGCTTTATTAGTACCGTTGGTGGAAAACTATATAATTGCGGTTTATCTTGTGTTTTCAATTGATTTGATTGACTAACGGTGGTTGAACTTTGATTGCACCTAGTTTGTTTATGCTTGAGAATCTTCTCTTCTGATATAAGATTCACTCAAACTAGATCGAAGTTTCTGATATAAGATTCACTCCTAGTTTTTAGTTCTAAAGACGATCTTGTGATAATCCATTGTTAACAGACTCCGTTCTGTGCGTGATTGATCACAAGAGATTCAAGTTTTTGTGTGCAGGTGTTTATTGAAGATCTAAGAAGATTTGAAGACAAAGAAGATATCGAAGATTTCTGATTTGGGGTTTATAATCTTTGATGTGCACAATACTTGTTTCGGTATAAGAGGATCCAACTATAATCGGTTTATCCTTGTAGTAGATTGGATTGATTAGTTGTGTAGATCGGCATCAATATAATTCTTTGTGATTAATTGTAAAACCTTAACAATTACCTTTGGTAGTGAACATAAGATAAATCTAAGAACCTGACGAAGGAGTTTATTGAGATAGCAGAAGAGCTAGCCTTTGTCGAACTCACATCACTTGGTTGAAGAGAGTTGCTACCAAACATATTTGTTGTTCCTTTACTGTTTGGAATACGAACCAAATGAATTGTTCCAAGTACGTGACTTATTCATAAGTTGGAGGCGTGGGATTACAGACGGAACTAGGTGAACTATAGGTTTAGTTGCTTGGTTTCAACTATACGAAGTTGGTTTAATTTTGTGTAGCGAATTAATACTGAGAGTATTCATATCTGGACAAGGTCCCGTGGTTTTTCTGCATTTGCGGTTTCCTCGTTAACAAAATCTTGCTGTGTCATTTACTTTATATTTCCGCATTATAATTGTTTTATTATAATTAAGGTAAATCACACAAACTTTAATTCCTATTTACTTAATAAGCAATCCTATTGTGTTTGGTTAAGTCCGAACCTTTTTATCAAGTAAACATACTTCGTTGTTGTATTGTCTCGATCTCGTATCCATAGACGATCACACGAAGTGTGAACCGATTAGTTGCATTGTCTCGACTCAGTCCATAGACAATCACTTTCGGAGAAAGGACTTATAGGTAGGAAAAGTTTTAGCTTGAGGTATATTTGTGTACCCTCGCCTTTTCAGAAGCTAACTTCGGAAGCTTAGAAATAAGTTCATTTTAAAATAAGAAAAAGCACTAGTACAACTAGAAAACATCATATCAATGTTACATGAGAAGAAAATCAACAAACTTTCGAACCAATATAATTTCTGTTAAGAGACCTAGCTCTACCTAGTAACACTGAATACAAGCTGGGAAAACTAGCAACATCATGGGAAGGTACCGACGTCATCTTTGAAAAGATAGAAAAAGGGTCTTACAGACTATAAAACCAGTTTGGTGATAAATTGAATTACTCATATAGTATCATTGAAGCCATGAGCTCTATGGACTAATATCTGCACCAGAATTGATACTTGAAAGAAATACTAACTTTTAAGTCTATTAGCATATGTTATTTAATATTTATTATCTTTATCTGTTATGTGAATCTATTATTTGTAGTCTATTGTCTCCACATGTTATATAAAATCTTTTGGTTATGAGAGATAACCATTGGGTTCTGAACATCTAGTATAGATGTATAGAGCATACTAAACTTTGGATCAATTGTAAGCTTTTAAGATGGGTATTATTTACTCTATTTATTATCCTATTATTATTGTTAAGGTATTATGTTTAAGAGCTCGAAAGCTCGCCTTTGAAATAGTAGGATATAGGGTAAACAATTAGTCGTCCGGGTAAAAAAGGATTGACGGAAGACTAAATCCATGTTAACTAAAGAGTAAAAAACTCATCTTGGTGAGAGAATTATCCGAAACTAAGACCCACATAAAAATCCAAAATATTACCTATACAACACAGAAATGTACCTTGGAACCTCGAAATAAAAACTGTCACAACACCACTATAGGTGAGTAAGATGAGGTTCCTAGTGGAGAGGTAATATATGTACCCCAAAAAAAATACAATGATAATACAGACGGGGAAAAAAAAAACTTGTCATTCACATCAAAACTGAAGCATAACCAAGAATGAATAAACTAATAACGTTATAAACATGTAATACAATTACCAAAAACAAGTTTTCCAGTTTCGCCTAATTTGCATATTGTCTATAAATCTAAAGTTTCCTTTTCGCAACAGTCTGCAAAATTTGTGTATGCCTTTACTTATTACTAGCCCTTTGAGCTCAGGAGGACATACAGATTATTTAATAAACTCAAAAACAAGTTAAATGGTTGGAAGGGTCAAATGCAACAAGAAATATGCTAAATAAAGTAATTGCTGCTTCCACAGTGGGGATCTATCATACGAGGTGCTTCAAAATCATTAAAAAAAAAGTAATTGAGGACTAAATATAGATTTTGATTTTGTTAAATTAAATGATACATATCTAGAGTCACACAGAGTTATTGGTTGGCAACCTAGCAACAAGCTGGGCACCAACCCCCCTCTGAACAGCAACGCCTACTCTATGAAAAACAAAACTACCATAACCACTACTAGCGTCATTATTAACAAGACAGTTCTTCAGACGCTTAAAAAAACATAAAGTATCTTCGCCGAGCTCACCCAAAGTAGAGAAAGCCAAGACCCCAAGACCATAACCGAGTGAAGTGCACTTGTCCAGATATTTAGCACGCTTCCTTGAAACTGCCTTGGAAATGGCTTTCCCTGGGACAAAAGAACGAACACCATCACCAGTAAAGGGCGAGACAACAGTAACATCCATGCAGACTTCTTGCCCATTTTCCCAGTTGAGGACAAGGATATCGGCAGGCCTCAAGTCTTCATCCTCATCTGAAACAATACCCAGAGAAACCTCCTTGCAGGCAGGTACACTAGCCTTGTAACAAATATCAACAGTAATATCACGAACCATATCATGTCGAAACTTGCTTCCAACATCTTTAGCACAATGGAGCGCATGATCACCAAAAATGTCCATAGTTTTGTTGCAACTAGTGCATAAGCCATTCTCAACAAACAGAGGAATACCAAGGCGATAACAGAGCACAACCCGAAACTTTCTAGGCCCAATGCACTGGTTAAGCCCACTGATTGGTACAGCTAGTAGATAATCTTGAGAATGCTTGATACGGTTACACTGCCATAAAACAGAATCTCTTGCAGACAAGGAAAATTGGTCTGGGATTTGCTTCTTAATTGCATCAAAATAAGTGACTGCCAGGGAATGCATGGAAGGGGGGGCAGTATCATCGACACAGTAAGAAGGAGGTAATCCACATACCTGAATAAAGTTGAAGAGCCAACTGATAAGCAGAGCCTTTGTTTGTTGAGAATAAACTACCCAGAATTGTCTTCTGTGCGGAAGCGGTCTGATTCTGAGAAGCAAGGAAGCAGTAAGTACGGGTGTCAGCCATGGTGTAGATGCCAAGACCACCATCCTTGATAGGCAAAGTAGCTAATCGCTGCTGTAGAGGACCAAACCCTGCACCATCTCCAGTAATTAAGAGTCTCAAATACTTGAGTAGATGATCGTCAAAAAGATCCGTGGCTGATTGCAAGGTTCCTGGATTGGTAGTACGCATTGCAAAATATAGACGAGACACACCAGTGCAATTACGAAGTAATAACATCTCACTCTGAGGGTCCTTGAGTTTTTTGATTGCATCCATCAGTTGAACAGTTTTATTCACCCTGGTCAACATCATATCACTAATGAAGCTCGGATCCAAACTCACAGGTCCTCCCAGGAGCTTAACCCCGTTAGAAGGCCTACCAATATCTGGGGGGAAACACCGTCTAAAGTGCTTCTGGGATCAAAAGATGGACAAAAGACTTCGGTTTTACGAACGTTAAGATGCAAACCCCTGTTAGGTCCTTCCGCCTCTATTATACGCAGTGCCTTGGATACCTCCAAAGTATCCCCTATGATGGTGCCATCATCAAGGTACCAAGCATGCAAATCAAGGGTGCAACGAGAAGCAATAGTCTTCACAAGAGGATGAAGAGTCAACGCAAAAAGCAAGGGACCGAGGGGGTCCCCTTGTTGAACCCCGAGAGCAGAAGATAATATATATTGGTCATAATAGAGTTTAGCAGGTCGCAAATAACAAAACTCTACCCAAATGAGAAACCCTGGACAATAAAGACGAACCTCTTTGATGAGATGAGACCTGCTCACCATGTTGAAAGCATTGGAAAATTCAATAAGCAACATTGACATTGTATCCGAGTGACCTTTCAACTCTAGTAAGCTATTAACAACATGTAAAATACTCTCCCCACCAACAGGCACACCAACTCCAAATTGATAGTCGCCTAAATAAGAGGTCATCTCTTTCCCGACTGAAAAAGCAGCAACTTTGGAAACCAGCCTTCGCCAAACCATGCCGACCGCAATCGGCCTTATACCACCCCCTGGCTTAAGTAGTGGAGTCAAAGGCGCACTGGCAATGAACTCGCCCAAGCTATTGGGGCATTTACCGGCCAACCAAAGATTGACTACCCCAGTGATCGAAACAAGTAAATTATCCGCCACAGCAGCTGCAGCACCACTCATGACATCAACCAAATGTTGCGCTCGTAAGCCATCTCGCCCGCAAGAAGTACCCTTTGGGAAGCTCTTTATAGCTCCCAAGACAGCCCGTGAATCCACCATAATTGGGTCACCTATCACAACATCCGAAGGAACAACGAGGAGAGGAGCTGAAGGATGCTTATCTTGCAAATCAAGATAAGTATTCTCGTTACGCGGAGCTACCCCTGATGAAGAAAGTACGCGTATTGCAGCCGAGTAATGACCACAACTAATCTTCTTCTGGCAAGCCAAAATATTGGCAACGCCTTGTTTCTTCGATTCATCCTTACCATTTCCCATTCGGACAGGTTGCTGAATTAGTTTCGATACCAAAGTGGAACAGCCATTCGGCTCTTTCCACACAGAGATGGCCTGATTTATAGCTGTTATCTGCAGTTTCTTGCGGCTTCCTGACTTAGCCTCAGCGGAATTCTTCGGTCTAAACAAAGTTAACGTGCAAATGAGAAGAAGTAAGAGCTGTAGCCAAGTGAAAATATTACCTGGGCTTGCGATAACTCTATCAAGACAGTGTTTCAATTCCCTGGAGAAACTAAGCCGGCATTGGTATGGAATACACTTTACCGTAGTGAACTGCCGCTGGAAGACGTTGTTCAATAAGTCCGTGGAAAGAAGAACGCCAGAATCGACACTCAAGGGTAGAGCTTCAGCACCGTCTGTGGAGTTTACACATCTCACAACACTGGAAAGTGTTAAGCTGTCAGCACTACCTGGTTTAGCAAGGCCGTGAAGAAGGAAATCTGCTTCATCTCCGTTAAGTGGACCGGCGATAACCTCACCATGTATAGCGCCTTGTCTACCTCTGCAGGGCATCGACCAAGCATGAAGATGCATGCAGCGACAACACATCCACATGCGTAAGCTGCAGAGAAGCTTCTCCCATGCGTGATAAATGTCCAAGTCCGTAGCTAGCAGCTCTCTGCAAAAATCAATCTTGGCTGCTGATGAAAAATGCTTGTCCTGAAGGTGTTTCAAGAAAGAAACCTTAGCGTATCCTCTACCATTGACACAGTCACGACAATTATGGTAAGTCTTGAACGGGCAATGGTAGGAAAGATCATCGGCTGGGACTGTGACTGTTGATGCAAAAGCTTCAAGGGGCCGTGAGTCCGACGAACGACAGTTGGAAGAAGCTCTGGTGAGAATCGCCATAACGGACTGTAAATCAAAACCCTAAAAGAAGAGTAGCCTAAAACCCTAAAAACCAAATCAAAACCGCAAGGAAAACAAAGGGAAAAACGAAAGAGGACTGAAAAATCAAAGGCGCAAAGAAAAGAAGAATCAAAAACCAAAGGGAAATCCGAACAAAGCATGGTAGTTCTGGAAATCATGGCCGGTTTTCAGTCGCCGACAAAGATCGCCGGAGCAAACCATGAGAGAGAAAAAAAAAACATTAATAAAGTTTATTCATGAGAGAGAAAAAAATCATTAATATAGATCGAAAGTGATTTTTTTTTTTGTTACAAAGAACCTAGAACAAAAAAAAAATACTACATATAATCTCGGGAAAAATTTATAAGCCTGAAAAGTATGAAGGTATAAGTTCCTTTATATGGATTATATAACTTTGTCGTTCTTTCAAAGATAGGATATAAGTTGATGCAAAAAAACCAACACTTTGTGTATATATTTAGTTTTAAACTTCATCGGAGAAGGCTATGAAAAAGAGGTCCAAGGATGGTTCCCGCCCATAAGAAAATGAAGTTTCTTTTGTGTTGGGATCCTTACATATTATTCATAGGCAAGAAAACATTAGGGCACGTCTAAATTTAGGTCTGTTAATTAATCAGTTAATATTAGGTAATGTGGAAAACTCCACTCCTCTAGATGATGTCGGTCCTAGATCTCCAGCAGAAAACTTTGTTACTCTGCAGTAAGGTTTTTCGTATTTTTATTCTATAGAAAAAAAATTATAATAAGGGGAATGCTATACTGACCGGAGATTCTCTCCTGAGAAACCCCAATACACTCACACAGCCCCTGGGGCCCATTGAGAAATTATATGGGGTGGGTTTTTGATCCCATCACATGTGTGTTGCTGGAGAATTTTCGGGAGAAATCTCTCGGTACACAAATCATTTCCGTTATAGTAAAGGTAGTGGGAAGCAAAGAATTGGAAAAAGGGTTCAACATTGAGTCGAACCTATTTCGTTTGTTTTTAAGTGAGACTTATTTTCTTCCAAGGTAGGCAAGTATTGGCATTTTGGTCGAACATGTTAGCTTGAAAATTTCCCATACATGAAATCAAGTGACTCTTGGATTTGAAAGTCAGGTAGGTTGCTTTTAGTATTTGGTATAACCCCACCATAAACTAGCTTACAGAGAATGACTAGTTGGAGGTCTGACCAACTAAGTTCAACTTTATCAAACCAACTTAAAAAATCTAATAATCTAATCGCTTGGATCCGATTTTGATACCGAATTCTGTTAATCACCCATGTAAAAGTTGGTCATATTCATGTGTGAATTTTTGGGAAGAATCATTGCTCATTGCAGCACGTGGGTATGCGCTTTCTCACTTGGTTGGTTGGTGGCAGTGGACTAAGTGGTACGATGATCAAACTCGTCTAATTTAAAAATTATGTAAATAAACAGCTACTCATTTTTTTCGCTCTCCTTTTCCCTTTGGCATGCCGCCTGAGCAACAGAATAAAAAGGGGCACGCGTTTCATGATAGCGATTGCACTCCGGAAGTCGGTCACTTTCTGAGAGAGATCTGGCCATCACCATCTCTTTGTTACTAATCCCGTGGTTGCCCGAGGGTGCACTATCTCACCAGCCCCAAAAGGTAGCGTGGTCTATCGGACAAATCCGTCCGAGAAGTACTCTGGTCTGAAATGTCAAAGTTGAACTTAAAAAAACATTTATTAAGAAAGAGAAGAGACACCTTATGGTTGGTAGGTACTTCGCAAATGGTAGCCATTATTATTGTAGAATGTACTAGTACTACAGTAGAAACTCTATAAATTAATGCTGTCGGGACCATCAAAATTTATTAATTAATCGAGATATTAATTAACCGATAAATTAATACTTATTAATTTACAGATAAATTTTATATCAAATAATTGGTTTCTATACAAACAAAATACCATATCATATCTTTTATATTTCCTATATAAATACAGTATCAATATCAAATCATATTTTTATAAACATAATATTCAATCATATTTTAAATTTCTTATAGAAACACAATATCAATATTAAATCATTTTTCTTTTATAAACACAATATCAAATCATATTTTCTAAATAAATTTTTATCAAAAATATATATATATATATATATATATATATTTCATATAGAAATACAATACGAAATCATACTACTAACAAATAAAAAAATATTTGATATAAATCCAATATGAAATCATACTACTAACATAAACAAATCATACACACAAATATGGCTTCTCATCTTAAAGGTGTTAAAAAATCAACAATGACCGATGAAATTAAATAGAGCATTATTCAAACACAAGAAGGATAATCCAACAACACCATAAATTCTTGCAATGATAAGAAATTAGAGATGAAATTCAATGCGATATTGATTTTAGCAAAAAACAAAAAAACAATTAAATCATTTTTCAAAAAGTCATCGTAAATCATTAATGTATTGAATATATATATATAATGCATTATTAATTTATATTTCATATGGGGCCTATATAGGTAATCAAAAAAAAGTATTATCTTATAATTTTAGCGAATTATTAATTTGGCACGTTGTCCCCGACTTGGGACCGGCCAAAAATATTATTTAAGAGAGTTTATTAAATAATCGAGTATTAATTAAAAGAGTTTCTACTGTATATGAGACCTAATCAGGAAATGTACGTACCATGTGTACAACGTTAATAAACTCAAATAATCGAAATCAAGTGGTATTATTACTGTATCTTGTTGGAGAACTAAAATAGTCCCACATAGCTTAACTCCTTAGACTAGATCCTAAATATAAGGTGTGGAGCCACTCCACTTATTGCCAATTGGTTTTGAGTTGGAAGTCCACACACTTATATCATGGTATCAGAGCTAGGCCATGTATGAGACGTAGACCTAGTAAAACCCAAGAAGGCAGGGGCAACCATACAAAATGTCCACGATGTAGAGGACTCACCCAGTAAAACCCAAGAAGGCAGGGCAACCATACAACGGTCCACGATGTAGAGGACTCACAGAGCCCTACACGTGGAGGGGGCATGTTGGAGAACTAAAATAGTCCCACATAGCTTAACTTCTTAGACTAGATCCTAAATATAAGGTGTGGAGCCACTCCACTCATTACCAATTGGTTTTGAGTTGGAAGCCCACACACTTCTATCATATCTGAATTTGTGCCCCACTGTTCGTCAACATCTCTAAGAGCGGCCATGCCAAATGTTATAATGCACAAACATTTGCATCAATGTGGGGATCTCTCGCACATATATATCACTTAGCTGGTGCAGCATGGTTTCCATTACTGTTGCACTAAAACTTGTGGAAGCCTATTTAGCTAAACAACTGTATAGTAATAGTACTAAGACGAAAGTACTATGATAGCTTATTTTCTTAGCTATAGCTTAACTATGTTGTCGCAAGTACTACTCCCTCCGTCCCATTATTAAGTGACATAGTTCCAGTTTGCACAATTTTTAAGGCAAATAATGGAAAAGAGTATTTTTAAGCATATTTTACAATTATATTCTTATGGATAATAATTAGTGAAATTTTGAAATGATTTATCTCTCAAACTACACCACGGATGTTCGCAAACTTCATACCATTGAAAAGCATTTTAAAACACATATGTAACGAATATAAACATGCCTATCAAATTATGCATATTTCTTATATTTCTTATAATCAATTAAAATGATAATTTTAGAAATATCTCCTTGTTTATTGATATAGGTCACTTAATAGTGAGACATAATGTAAAAGTAAATAAGTCACTTAATGGTGGGACGGAAGGAGTATCTGGTATCCAAGTTTTAATGTGACGAATTCGCTTATTTTGGTTAGTGAGTGGAACGAAATAGTATCACCATTAACCTAAAGGATATGTCACGGAAATTCAGTTTTCGTTTTCTGGTTAACACGAAAACTCAATTTTTGTGAAATTTTGGACGGATACTGAGTTTTCGTATCTAATTTTTACTTTTTAATTTACTTTTAACTTTTAATATTTTTTTAAAATATTTATTATACTAAAATTTTATTGTTCTCTAATATCTTTTGTTTTTTCTCCCTCAATTTTTTTTAACAATAACAAATATTGATCAACATCAATCGAGTAAAAATTTGAATGAAACAAAAAGTTGGATGAATTCAGTTTATGTATTGTATTATTTGGGCAGAAATTGAGTTTTTATCTCAATTGGATAAGCCATGACCTTCTTCCATAGTGAGGTGCAATATAAATCTCATTTCGCTTGGCTGTATTTAAGTTGCAGCCAAGCAAAATACCCACTCATAGTGTTTGTCCTAAGAATACACAAAACACAAGCAGAACAAGTATTTAACAAAGTAGGATTTTGGAAAGAAAAAAGCGATTTTGGATATTTACTGCAATAAGGAAGCAATATACAAAGCTCTTAGCCGAGAATACGAGATTTCTTGTATGTATTTTAGGTACTTTCATGGGCTATCTATATACACATATGTAGGGAACATTACTTATCCTGCAAAATAAGGTTTTCAAAACATAATTCTTATGAAACTAGTTTATCTAAATCTGGAACGACTAAGATTGGATTATGCCAAAACCAAAACTTATCGTCCCAAAATGAGTTTGATTATCTCAAAACCCAAAGGCCGACCTATTCAACAATTCTCCACTCCGGATAATGTATACATGCATGTGTCGATCCATATCAAAAGAACCTTTGCCTTCCAGCGCCGATTGCACCACATGCTGCCTACGAATATGCATTTAAGTATGAGATGGAATATGTACCCAGACATGTATGCAGATATGAATTCAAAACATTTTTTTTCAAATAAGAGTCTAAACTAAAAAATCTCGCTTCTCCAAAGTTTGACGCTAAGCAGTGACAAGTACAACTTAAATGTTATGCCTTAATCATCGAGAATACAGTAAATTATATTTCGAAATATAGTTGAAGTGAGTTGTAAAACACAACTTATATATATTATTCCTTGAATACTTTGACTATCATAATGATCAAGTCTCTCATAGTAAAGTCATACTGACAATCTTCGTAGTATAAAAATTTCTCTTGAAATGTGAAAAAGGTAGAAATGGAGTGGACGTTAGTCTAGTTACTAACCTCTTGTTATAAGAATGATGTTTTCCTTTAATTGAGGTATTCCATATCTCTACTTCCACAACCTAAGTTGAACCTACAAAATTTACTTCAGTGAGAAAGTCAAGCAGTGAGTTTTGGTATCTCGATTTGTCTACTAGACTTGACATACCAGGGTCTGTTGGGTTTAACCGAGCAATACACGAATATAATATGCTTTGGGGAAACAGGGAAAGTAAGATTGTTGTATTTATTTTTCTTGTTTCCTGTTCTCATTACAGTAGAAACTCTATAAATTAATGTTGTCGGGACCATCAAAATTTATTAATTAAGCGAGATATTAATTAACCGATAAATTAATACTTATTAATTTACAGATAAATTTTATATCAAATAATTGGTTTCTATACAAACAAGATACCATATCATGTCTTTTATATTTCCTATATAAATACAATATCAATATCAAATCATATTTTTATAAACATAATATTCAATCATATTTTAAATTTCTTATAGAAACACAATATCAATATTAAATCATTTTTCTTTTATAAACACAATATCAAATCATATTTTCTAAATAAATTTTTATCAAAAAAAAAAATATATATATATATATATTTCATATAGAAATACAATACGAAATCATACTACTAACAAATAAAAAAATATTTGATATAAATTCAATATGAAATCATACTACTAACATAAACAAATCATACACACAAATATGGCTTCTCATCTTAAAGGTGTTAAAAAATCAACAATGACCGATGAAATTCGTAGAGCATTATTCAAACACAAGAAGGATAATCCAACAACACCAAAAATTCTTGCAATGACAAGAAATTAGAGATGAAATTCAATGCGATATTGATTTTAGCAAAAAACAAAAAACAATTAAATCATTTTTCAAAAAGTCATCGTAAATCATTAATGTATTGAATATATATATATATATATATATATAATGCATTATTAATTTATATTTCATATGGGGCCTATATAGGTAATCAAAAAATTATTATCTTATAATTTTAGCGAATTATTAATTTGGCACGTTGTCCCCGACTTGGGACCGGCCAAAAATATTATTTAAGAGAGTTTATTAAATAATCGAGTATTAATTAAAAGAGTTTCTACTGTATATTTGATTGCACTTTATTTCTAAGTTTTACAACGCGTTGAGAAATTCTTGCATGTGTGTTTTTTTCATTTTACATTGTAGAAGAAAATAATTAAATTTTATTATTTATTTTATCTTTATTTACGAAAAATATGCTCCATATCAAAATTTAGTGTGGAGATCAAAATAAATTTCTTCGCAATTTGTGACTAGTTTATACATTAGATGTTAGAAAATACTTTAAGCCGAGTTTACACAAGGTTTTTGTTTCTAACGTAAAAATATTCGCTAAATTATTATTTTATCAATAAATTAATATCTTCTAAGTTAATAAAATCTTTAAAATTATTAATTTACCGAATTTTATGTTACCCTATAAAGATTTTACTATATGAAAACTCTGTAAATCTTTAAATATATAAATTTACTGAGTGATTAATCCATAAATCGATTAATAATTTCACCAAGAATTGTTTTGTATAGTCACATCTTGAACGAGTACAAAACATGATAATTCGCTAAATTGATAAGATAATATATTAATATGTCTCCATAGGTTTCAATTAAAATATAAATTAATAATTGTTGTATGATGTAATATTATGATGCGGGTCTCCAAGTCAAAAGCCAAGTAGCCAATAACTAAAAAACTAGAGAAAAGCCCATCAATTTCTTCTTCTTGAGCAAAGATTTATTGTTTTAAGTAATATTAGATATAGTTGATTTTGTTTTAGGAGTTTTTTTTTTTTTTTAATAGTTTCTTTGCTATTAGAGCGATTTTATTTTCATTATTTAGGCGATTGTACGTTTCTTTTTAATGATTTGTTCTTGTTTGGTTTTCTTGATAAAATTATATCGGCGACTTGGTATGGGCGAAGATCAAGTTTTCTTCATCAGAAAAATAGATCCATGGCTTCGGGTTAGTCGTTGCACATGAAGAATTTTTGGACAAATCACTCCTCTGTCATAGGAGCGTCTCTTTTCCAAGAAAAAAAACTATCAAAATGGTCGAATCATAATTTCGAGCACCATTTCTTCTTCAATCTCAAAGTACAAGGTTTAGGTGCTATCGTGGTTGATCACTCTTTCTCTTCGCGGTTTATTTATGTTTGTATCTTTTTTTTTGAATTTGTTTCTTGTTATGATGTACTTGTTTTTCTTTAAAACCATCATGTACACATTTTTCGTGGAATGAAATGCCTATGGTTTGATGATCAAAAAAAAGAAGAAGGTAATATTATGATGCCTCGTCGAAAGTCACACTACTATTATACTTGATTGCACTTTATTTTAACTTTTACTTTGCACTATATTTTATTTTCTACATCGTCTTGAGAAGTTCTTGTGTGTGTCTTTATTTTCCTATTACGTTGTAGGATAAAATGATCCAAGTTTATAAATTGAAAATGATTTGACCATACAGATAATTTAAAAAGGGTACTTTATTGGAAGAACTTACATAAGTTTTTAATTTAATGTAAAAATGTTTTTTTAAAATTAACAAAAGCTTTTGATATTTTAATGCTATTAATTTATCGAGGTTCTGTTATATTGATTATGCTTCCGTGTGCTTTGTAACAAAATCCAAATTCAAAAGCCGTAAGTTCCAAACTACTTGAGGTAGCCTAGAAATGAAAGCCAAGATAAATCACGAGGTCGTCTCGCCTTACGTTTTTCAAACATCTCAAATTCAGCTTGTTATATCTTCGAGGAGACGACTCTCCTTCATATTTTTTAGCATGATGCTTTACATAGAGGGTAACGCCCACCGTTTAATCTTCTAGATTTCATTTTTGAGTTAGTTTTTGGCGCTTTCGTATCCTGGGTTCAATTTTTTCGGTATATGGAGAGGTCATTAAACCAACTTCCATGCCAGATCTTGGGTTCACAATTTTGCGGGTATTGCACTTACTGCGTAAATTATCAGGGATGATTCGGACGAGATTCTATGCAACTTCTTCATGGATTTTGTTTAGATTGGGCCTGTTTCTTCTAAACACGGCTAGATATCCATTCAGTTTCGCAAAAATAGCAAGAATAGGGCAGTGAGAGTTCGAGATATATTTGGTTTATACGTATTGCATGTGAGAAGATTTTCTTCTTTACTCAACAAGATTTGACTCTATCAATCCAAGATAAAAAGGAAATCCAGCTAAGAATACACCTATGAGAAGAAGAAGGAATATTACAATTAACTCGACAAGACAGAGGTTGAAGTATTCTCGGTATTCTTAGGGAAACTTTTCATGAGGCTGATGCGTGTTTAATGCTGATTGAGACGAGTATTTCTTGTGATGGAGTGTGCAGCCTTCAAACTGATGCATGGGAATCTAAATCAAAGGAAAGTATTCCCGTGTAATGGCGTTGGAGAATAAAAGAATTAAAAAGAGAATCCTTTGCATTAAACCGAAGATATTAGGGGGCTGTTAAGTATATAAAGGGAGTTAGAGAAGTCTAGAGGGAGGATGGAGAGTTTGGGGACAGTTTAGAGAGCATTACGAGAGGCGAAGAATCGTGTTCCGGAGGATCATTATATCGCAACGAACAAAACTCGCGAGGATAATAAACAACGATGCTCGCGAAGGAGTCGCAAGGAATCAAAAGGAATGACGCATTGGATGACGACAGGAAGATGTGAAGTCCTGGCGAGGGTTAAGAAGTGTCGCGAGTATGAATACTTGTACATTCGCGACACTTCGCGAGACACTCCCGAAAATAAAGGACAGCCTAGCTGTCATTCACTATGTATTTACCCTATATAAAGGGATGAGTAAGTCTGTTGAGAGGAGGCTTTTGAATTGAAAAATAAGTCATTAGGAGAGAGAAACTTGGAGAGTGTTTGTTATTTCTTAAGTACAATTAAATGTTTTCCTGTGTAAACTTGAAGAAGATAATTAATAAACATTCTTAGTTATTCATCTTTCAATGGATTAGTTAAGTGAATTATAGTGAGGGGTGTATTGTAGGATTTCCTGCAACTACATATTGGCGCTAGAAACAGGCTTTGAACAGCATTAAAAGAAGAGATTGGCGTAGAGATTTGGAAAAATTTGAATTAACAAGAAAGAAATTTGAGATAATTTTCAAAAAATTTACTAAAAGAGAAATGGCTAGAAGAAGAAATGTACTTGAACAACCGGTGAGAAGAAGTGGAAGACTTGCTGGAGAAAGGAGAAATGAAAGAGGAGAATCGTCAAGGATGAATATGAGGAATGATGAAGAGAATCATGTCCAAGCTTTAATTCCACCGATAGCAAATGAAACTGTGGATTACGATAGAGTAAGTGTGCACACTTGGAGGACGGATTCTGAGGATGAAAGGGAAGAAGAGCAACAATTGGTAAACAATGGACAAGGAGAAGGAGATCAAAGAATGAATGGGGAAATGAATCCAGCAATGAAGAAATCACAAAGATTGGAAACATTGAGACAAACGATACATGAAGAGAGGCGACTAGAGGCAGAGGAGCGAGCAAATTTGACAAGACAGAATCATGAATTAAGGATGGAGAATATGAGATTGCAAAGTAGAAGATCGAGAAGCATTGCGAGATCGAGTTCAAGATCAACTAGGGAAGAAAGAAGGAGAGTCTTACCAACAGAAAATGCCGAGGTAGAAAACCAACGAGAAACACAAAGTCCAAGTTCAGAACATCATGAAAGAAGAGAGGAAACAGAAGATCGTTATGTTCCACATCCCGAGAATTTCCAAGAGGAGCAGAATGAGGAAAATCAAGGAATTAGGCGATTTCAGGGGACGAATGATCCAGCGGCTGAAGGAAGAGTAATATTGCATGGAAGAGAAGCACTGAGAAGGCAAAAGGAGATTGAGGATGACATTGAGAGACATTATGTTGAACAAGCACGCTTAGCTCGCGAGAGGGAGAGAGCAAGAGCAGAAGTGGAGAATCGAGAATTGGAAGAAGCAATCCGGCAGAATAATCACGACAACCGAGAAAGGAGACGAGAACAAAATCGTGTCAATAGAAATATTAATGAAGAATACGAGAGGATACAGAGGGGAGCTGATAGGCAGCCCAGAAGAGAGAATAATAGGTATAATGGTGTGCGAATTGATGAAAGAGATGAAGGAGAAAGTCGCAGGGAAAGGAGAGAAGAAAATAACGAACAAGAAGGTCAAAGCAGGCATGAGCGCAGGAGGAGAGAAGCAGAGCTAAAAAGACCAGCAGAACAAAGTTCTGAGGCAAATCAGCAAATCTTGAAAGAACTAGCAGAGATGAGAGAGTTGATGAATAGTAGAAAGGAAGGAGGAAGAAGACAATTGGATGAAGCCATCGCAGAAGCTGCGAAGAACCCTTTTACACTAGAAGTACAAATGGGAGGAATACCTCCTAAGTGCAATCTTCCTGCGTTAACCAACATTTTTGATGGAACAACCTGTGCGATACAACACATCAAGGCTTATATGAGATGTATGTTGCAATGGGAGAATCATGATGCCATATTGTGCAAATACTTTGCATCAAGCTTAGTGGGAGAAGCACTGAAATGGTTTGAAGGGTTACCCAGAAACACAATCTCGTCATTCAACCATTTACAAGCTACTTTCTTGGGAGCGTATATAAGTAACAATACCTCGCGACCAGGAATTGAGGATGTATTTGGATTAAAACAAAGAGTTGGCGAGAGTTTAAGACATCTGACAATGAGATGGAGGACAATGTGCAGCGAAATGGCTGGAAGGGTAGAAGAAAGATATCTCATTTTATCATTTGTAAACGCTCTGTTCGCAACCAGTTTGTTATACATTCAGATTTTTAGAATTAAAAATACGATTACGATAGCTGAATTGTGAGAACTCCAGGAAGAATATATTGCCTTAGAAGAAAGACAAAATGAAATGGAATCTTATCCGGTTGCGAATACAAGTTCGAATGCTGCGAATGCAAGTTTGTTACCAAAATTCTTAAACACAGTGGCGAGCACTTCGCAAGGGCAACCGGAAAAGAGAGTTGATGAAGGACAACAGAAAATAGTGGCTATGGGAAGTCGAGATCAGGAGGAGTTTGAGAGAGAAAGGAACTATTACAATCGCGGCAACAACAATAAAATTCAGAGATTAGATCATACGCAAGAAACTTATGGAGGACGAAGGCAGAATAATCATGGAGAGCAGAGAAAGCGCAGAGTGGTATGGGAAGAGATCAAAATGCCACCACTAAATGCTAGTGTGGAAAAGATTTGGGAAGCTATACTTGTAATGGAAGATATACCAGCACCATGGAATGCAGGGAGTGAACCACCACCGGGTGACAGGAGTCAGGAATATTGTTCTTACCACCGTTTTCATGGGCATTTAACGAATGACTGCAGAAACATAAAGAGAATCATTCTTAGAATGATTGATCAGGGGAAATTGAATCATTTTCTAAAAGATGAAGAGAAAGGAAAGAAAGTACTAACAGCATCACCATCAGAAATGCAAAGAACAGTTTCAAGAAAGGGAAAAGAGGCATTTGTAATAGAAGTGGGAACAAAGGCTAAAAATTTGTTTTGCAACTCTATCGTTCATTCATATCGTACAATTGAAGATTTTCACGATAACGTGCTCAGTAGAGTCTATGCGAGAGATGTTAATGATAAAGAAGTAATGAATCTGGCGAGAACGTCGCAATTGAAAGGGTGGCAGTTGCAGATTATCTCTTTCTCTGCAGATGAAATACCCAAAGGAAAAGAAGTACATGATAGCCCGTTGGTGGTAAAGCTGGACATTAATCCAAAACCAGTTGATGGGGAAGATGATGAAGCAGAAAATTGTTGGGCGATCAATAGAATCCTAATCGATACCGGAAGTTCGGTGAATATTCTTTTCTACCATACTTATAAGACTATGGGAGGAGAAGAGGAAAATTTGATCCCCTCGACATACAAAATATATGGTTTTAACGGACAAAATAATAAACCTAAAGGAGAGGTTCACATGAGAATACCTTTACAAGGATTGTCAGCCGATATTTTATTCTGTGTGGTTGACGTGGAATCGCCCTATAATGCATTGATTGGGCGGCCGTGGCTGCACGAAATCTTGGGAGTAGCGTCAACATACCATCAGTGTATAAAATTCCCTCATCCAAATGGTATTGGAATTATAAAAGGAGATTGGGAGGAAGGACAGAAGTGTTACGAGGTTGATGTAGAAAGTCACAAGAAAGAAATGCCAAAAGGAAAGGTTGGAAACAGAATGTGAAAGATGAACAGAGAAAAGAGAAGCTGATGGTGGATGTCATAGAGATAAGAAATGAAGAAACATCGCGAAGAATCGCAAGTGAGTGCGCGGAAGTAAACAATTGTTATGATGAAAAGGAGCACTTCAAGGACTGGGATATCGATGAGGCAAAGAATGCAATGAGTAAAAGGCATAAGAAGTAAATAATCGACAAAGATATATAAGGCAAGATAAAGAAGAATTGATTCGCGAGAATGTTGCAAACAAAAAGGAGTGTGCGAGAATCTAAATGTCAAAAAGAGAGAATTTTGCGAAGGCTTCGCAAAGATAAATGTCGAAAAGCAATTAAATAAGAATGATTGAATGATTGAAGCAAGCAATTAAATATGAATGATTGAATGATTGAAACAACTAAATGATGAATGTCAAGAAGCAATTAAGAATGATTGAAGCAATTAAATGATTGAATGAGTAAATGAATGGGACGAACCTTTATGGCGTACACCCTAGTTCGCGAATGATATTTCGTAAGAGGCAAATGTAAGACCTAAAGTGCGTCATATAAGGGGGTATCTCTTAACATGGCTCAGGGAAAAGGTTACACCGCCCCTGGAACCTGGGTCATGTAGACTTGGGGCCCATGAAAGCCTATCCGGAAGAGGTACCTTGGATTCCCAACTATATATATAAGGTTATACCCTGGTTGGGCGACCGAGGGTCTCTTCCAAGGAGTCAGCGTATGATCAAGGCGCCGAGGTACACGGTTGAGTCAAGAGTGCGGGGAGCATGGAACTTCCTTACCACTCTTGACAAGTCTTGGCGCATGCTGCACTCGCCCGAAGAAAACTCCACTTAGGGTGCAGCCTTGTAACCATAAACCCTATAGGTATAAGGGATAAGAGGCTGCGAAAACAACTGGTTGTTGTTAAGACCGGATGGGAGGAGCTAGCCTTGTATGGCCGATGTACGCCTCCTTGAAGGGGCAATCAGGGAGATGATAAGGGCGACACCCTCCATTAGGGAGAGTGTCAAAACAGACGCAAATGTCATGAGGCTCTGTTTTCGCAAGGAAACTTAGGCTTGTCATATTTGTGCAATGATCCTGAAGAGGCAACAATACTAACGCGAGGGTAAGGCGAGATCAATGGGTCTGTACATGAAAGTGTGCGGACGTCCTGCGATTTCGTCGCAAGACGACAATGTCATGGGGCTTTATTTTCGCAAGAAAGTTTAGGCCTGTCATATTGTTGCAAACAAAATATCCTGCAGAGGCAAAAATACTTGAAAAATGATAAGGCAAGGTCAATGGGTTTTTACATGCAAGTGTAAAGACGTCCTGCGACCTTGTCGCAGAAAAGGGTGGCAGAGCAAGACCTTTAACTAGGAAGGTCGCGCTTAGAAGACCACCACAAATGATAAGGCGAGATCAATAGATTCCTTCATGGAGATATCTTGCGATCTCGTCGCGATGATAAATTTCAAAATGATAAGAGCGAATTTCAGAAGTTTCATTCCTCAAAAATAACTAAGTAAAATCTTTCATATAGAGATGAATAACAGAGGCAAGTATGGGAATGAGAAAGATGAAATATTGTTATTCATCTTCTAATGAAAGAGCTATACATCAATAACGCTAGCCAATTATATTACAAAGAAGAACTGCCAAGAAGAAAAGGAAATGAAGATCGACAATCCAAGAAACTTACAATAAAGAGATGCAGAAATGTATAGATATTACAGGCAGTGAAAGAAACAAAAGGAATTATTTCTGTGGTGATTCTTCTTCTTTATCTGATTCTTCAATTCTATTATTCTCATCGCCAGCTTCTTCTTCTTCGCTGGCCTCACTATCAGAAACGTCTGAGACAGGCAAATTCTCAGGAACTTCTTCAGAAAGCCAAGGA
This sequence comes from Papaver armeniacum, assembly GCA_023531295.1. Lineage (NCBI taxonomy): Eukaryota > Viridiplantae > Streptophyta > Magnoliopsida > Ranunculales > Papaveraceae > Papaver > Papaver armeniacum. The sequence continues at coordinate 13,344 of JAJJWW010010582.1, read as the reverse complement.
TATGAACAAAGAGGGATTTTGTGATCATTGCAAACGTACTCCATGGCTTGATTGCGAAAACGAACATCATCGTTATTAAAGTTCGCCACTGTAGTTTGAAATTGTTTCTTCAACTTGGAGTATCTGTTCTCGCGAAGGGTGAGGTTATTTGCGAGTTGTGCTTTCTCGGATTCAAGTTCTTCAATCCTTGCTTGAAATCTTTTTTCGGATTCTACAAATAAACAACGAAAAGTTAACAACTTGACAGCAATACTACAAAGATAAGAAACAGTAAGGTATAATAAATAACCTTCTCTGTCAGATATCATATCTTTAACCAAGGAAGTATGCTCGGCATGAAGGCTAACATCAACACCTAAATTATTCCTGGCGTTATCTAAGACTTTCGCAGCCCAAGCGAATTCATCATCATTATTTATAATAAGAAGTGAACGAATTTGATTCTCTCGCTCACTAAGTAAGGAATTCTGACGAAGCAATTCATCTCGCTCCGTTTGTACTTCGAGAAGGGACTTTTGAAATGTTGCTAATGCCTGGGCACCATTATTAGCAATACGATCTTTGTCATCTATGTGATCGCTAATTTTCTTCCTTAAAATTTTGGTTTCCTCATGAGACTCGAGGTACATTTGTTTAAATTGATTGGCTGCACTTAAGCTAGATCTGTGCTCAATTACTAAGAGGCGATATTTGGTTTGGAGTTCATTTAATGAAAGGGAATTAATTTTGTTCGACGAACTACTTAAAGAATTGTTGAGATGAGCAAGAAGAATGTCATTATCCATAGGCTCAGGAAATGAGTGGAGAAGAATAGCTTCTTCGGAAAGGTTATATATATCTCATGAAAGTGATAAGTCGGTAGCAACAGGCAACCGATAAACTAAAAATTATAAGAAAAGAAAAATTGCATACCATAAAGTTGTTGATTAGCGTTCTGAAGAGTGGTAACTTTGTCCTTCTGGGCAGAAAACTCAGTCTCCAATTGTTGGATTTTCTCGCGAGATCTCGCAGATTCAACTTCTAATTCTTTGATCCTTGTGCAAAATTGGGTATTCTTTTTCAATTGAATGTTATACCTCCTTTCAAGATCTGAGGCAACTACAAAAGAAGTTTTCCCACCTGCGAGGGAAGATAAAAAGGTCATTAAAATATAAATTAAAAACTGAAATTGGAAGAGAAATATGAGTTCATACATACCAACGAATTGAGTGCATTTAAAAAACTAGGGGATACAGATCTAGAAACCCCATTGAAAGAGTCATTGCCATCCAACAATGTAGCATTGCACACTTTGGCGAGAGTATCGCATATGGACGTTAGGCGAGTATCTCCTATTCCTTGAAGAGAATCCGAGAAGATGCTGAACAACTGATCCATAGGAGAATTGGACGATTGAGATTCTTTTGGAAAGATGAATTCATGTCATTGTTATTATCATCCTCATCGGAAGATCCGGAACTTGAGCTAAGATGAGAAGAAGATTGAGTTTTTCGTTTCTTAGATGATGGAGCGAAGACTTATCCTTGCGAGCATTGGCTTTAGTTTTGCTTTTAACCTTCGCAAGTTCCATTTCCTCACATCAACCTTCGCATACAAATGAAGATAAGAAATAGAGGCAACAATATTGTTAAGTAACAAAAGGGATATTTCTTACTTCATCCGTAAGCGATCGAAGTATTGCCAGGGTACTTGCCAATGGATTTATCTTGAAGCTTTTCCTCAGTTTGTCAATCTGAAAATTTTACAAACTCAATGAGTACAGAAGGAAAGAGAGATTGCAAAAACAAAATTTGAAGACATACCTCTTTTGCCTTCTCGGGCCATTTAAATTCCCAAGGATGATAGCCTGCGAGATTCTCGGGGAGTACATGCGAACCGGCTATGTAAGATCCGCTTAAAAACAAGGGTACAACCCACCACTTCTCATCTTTGGACTGGCGAGGAGTAGTATTATTGCCCGAATGCCAGTCGATATCATGCATGAGTAATTTATCTTCGGGGACATTATCTTTTCTTTTCAACCGAGCGCCCCAGCGAGACTTCTTATTTCTCATACCTATTACTTCATAATTCTCAAAAAAAGTTCTCTGCAGTGTATTTTTCAGGGATTATTTCTAAGTTTATGCAATTGGGGTGTCTAACATTGTTAGGGTATAAAGATCCTTTGCCAGCGCCACGATTGGCAAACTCAAGCATTAGGCGGATACAATCGCCGCTTAACTGATAGACAGCTCGCTAGAAGTTTGGATGGGAAAGAATTTCATAAAAGAGTGGCATCTCAGGATCATACAAAGGAATGGGAAGTCCTGCGAGGAGTTGACCAAGCGAGACTATAATTCTTTGATCATCACATTGATGATCAGAAAACAACTTTGCAGTGAGAATAGATGAAGGTTCTTGATCAGGAATAGTAGATAAAGTGAAACCTTTGTCTTGCAACTTCTGTTGAATCTCATTAAAACGAGGTTTGTACATACGACTAAGTGAAGCCATTGTTAGTATGGGAATGAAAAAAGAATCGAAGATTAAAAAAAAGATTGAAGATTTGCAATAACAGAAGCGCGAATTGCGGAAGGAGAGAATTAAAGAAAAGTTGCAGAGTGAAAGCGAAAGAGGAAAAGAGAAGGATATGAAAATTATATATAAAGAGAAAAATCCTCGAGTAAAACGAGGGCATTTAATGCGAGAGGGGACGTGAGTGGTCAAGAATAAGCGGTTGAAAGAGACGTGTCAGGAAGATAATGGAAGAATGGACATCTGTAATAAAGTCCGTGTGAAAATGTGGGATCGAAGCAGGTATAGATAAGCAGTTGCGGCAATTCAAAATATTGATTCTCATGACATTCTCTCCTTCGCAGAGAAGACATGAGAAGAGGCAAGATGTAGGATCATTATATCGCAACGAACAAAACTCGCGAGGATAATAAACAACAGTACTGCGAAGGAGTCGCAAGGAATCAAAAGGAATGACGCATTGGATGACGACAGGAAGATGTGAAGTCTGGCGAGGGTTAAGAAGTGTCGCGAGTATGAATACTTGTACATTCGCGACACTTCGCGAGACACTCCCGAAAATAAAGGACAAACTTAGTCTGTCATTCACTATGTATTTACCCTATATAAAGGGATGAGTAAGTCTGTTGTAGGGGAGGCTTTTGAATTGAAAAATAAGTCATTAGGAGAGAGAAACTTGGAGAGTGTTTGTTATTTCTTAAGTACAATTCTGTTTTCCTGTGTAAACTTGAAGAAGATAATTAATAAACATTCTTGGTTATTCATCTTTCAATGGATTAGTTAAGTGAATTATAGTGAGGGGTGTATTGTAGGATTTCCTGCAACTACAGAATTAATAGAGGAACCGCATGAATGTGAGAATTGGTGGAATCCAGGAGTCCCTAGTAATTCTCTCCATCTTGTGACATAAATTGTATATATTCTTTATTTTTATTATTATTCTTTATTAAATCCTAGAATCGATTTCGACAAGTCCGAGTGAACGACAACTCTACTTACCACTATATAAAATTCGATCAATTTTTGGCGCCGCTGCCGGGGACTTGTGTATAGATTTGTTTTTTTAGGTTTTGTTATTAATTTTATATAGTGGTAAGTAGAGTTATCGTTCACTCGGACTTGTTGAAATCGATTCTAGGATTTAATAAAGAATAATAATAAAAATAAAGAATATATACAATTTATGTCACAAGATGGAGAGAGTTACCGGGACTCGGGATTCCACCAATTCTCACATTCATGCGGTTCATCTATTAATTCCGGACAATTAAAGCTCATAAAATAACAAACATCGACTCTAATTCTTTTCCAAGGTAGATTTTATAAAGAATTATATGTAACTCACAAGCATGGCGCATCTAAAGTACCTAAGACTAAGCATGCGACTTCTAACGAATTCACAAACAATCAAGAAAAATCATAAATCAATTATAATAGTGCAAATAGTCATAAAGGAATTAATTAGAATTACCACATGGGTGCAAAACAGCTTCCTCCTTCGTCCCGGTGATGGGTTCTAGCTCATCATGTTGGAAACACGCTCAAAAGTTGATTTCATTGCTCAAAAATGGTTTACAAATGATGAGTAAGGGAGAAATAATGAAAAATCGGGTTTGTAACAATTATTTTTGTTACAAACCTAACTGTTACAGAGAACGATAACTATCAACTGTCGATGTTACTGTTTCTTTAAGTCTGCCTCCAAACTACGACCCACAGTTGCGAGTCGTTAACTCTGTTGAAGAACGACGGTCCTGCGTGCGTCTTATGTTCTTCGTGTTCTTGAGATGTAGCAGCAGCAGCAGCAGCAAAAATGGAGTTTCTCTGGAACACGATTCTTTGCCTCTGTAATGCTCTAAACTGTCCCCAAACTCTCCATCCTCCCTCTAGGCTTCTCTAACTCCCTTTATATACTTAACAGCCCCCTAATATCTTCGGTTTAATGCAAAGGATTCTCTTTTTAATTCTTTTATTCTCCAACGCCATTACACGGGAATACTTTCCTTTGATTTAGATTCCCATGCATCAGTTTGAAGGCTGCACACTCCATCACAAGAAATACTCGTCTCAATCAGCATTAAACACGCAGCAGCCTCATGAAAAGTTTCCCAGAAGAATACCGAGAATACTTCAACCTCTGTCTTGTCGAGTTAATTGTAATATTCCTTCTTCTTCTCATAGGTGTATTCTTAGCTGGATTTCCTTTTTATCTTGGATTGATAGAGTCAAATCTTGTTGAGTAAAGAAGAAAATCTTCTCACATGCAATACGTATAAACCAAATATATCTCGAACTCTCCTTTTGCCATGTTCTTGCTATTTTTTGAGAAACCGAATGGATATCTAGCCCTGTTTAGAAGAAACATGCCCAATCTAAACAAAATCCATGAAGAAGTTGCATAGAATCTCGTCCGAATCATCCCTGAAAATTTACGCAGTAAGTGCAATATTCTCCCGCCATTTTCAAAGTTTAAACGATGAAGAAGGGTTGCCCCCTAACCACAGTGGGGGTGCCGATAGCTGCTGCCTTTAGGGGTGTCCTGGGGTGCGAATATCAGTTGGGTACCCCTTAGTAATTGGGTTACCCCTTATCCAAAGTGGGAGTCCGAATATCAAATGTCCTCCGGGGGTGCTCCACGCAACTTTTTGAGCCGATTTTTCCAAAAAATATTTATTTCCAAAAATACCTAAAAATACATAAAAACACAATATTAGTACAAAAAATCGAGTTCCAACAATACCAACACTGAGGACAATTCAGACACAAAAAATGTGTCTATCAAATACCCCCAAACTTATTATTTGCTAGTCCTCGAGCAAAACTAATAATAAAATGACTACACTAAGTACGTGCAGCAAGCCGTTAAACCGCTAGGTGGCCCTAGCGGCGGAGTGTCGACTCCGGAGGGTTTACCATAGGTGTACCCACAAAACCTTTACTCCAGACCCTAGCTATCTACGCAGAACCTTGGAAGGCACTAAAGAATCTCCTTGGTTGGCATACTTATTGACTACAGGAGGAAGTACCCCGATGCGAAATTCCAATTGTTGTACACGAGTTTGCACTCAAGCATACTAAAATTCATATAAAGTGACAGAGCTCTACTCGATAGTTTCGGACATCATAAACCTGAGTCAACCAATCACATGGAAAGATTAAGAAGATGGATGTAGAGAAAAGCGTGGATGATGTTGACTAAGGTGAACCTATCCTAATGGATCGAGATACTTGTTCGGACTAATATCAACACACCGGGCATATACAAGGGAACCAGGTGGTCGATAATCCTAACTCTAGGTCAACACAACTGGCATATACAAGGGTTCCAGTGGTCGACTTTATTGAATTTATTCCGGTTGGTCTGATGGTCTGGTCTCAATTTTTTTTTTTTTTTTCCCAGTCACTCTATTTCACCCTAGCAATGGTAAAAATAAAAAAAATAAAAGAAGTGATCAGGATTCTTTCGATGTTTCCATCACGAGGATATGGCGAAACTACCATATTTTCTTTTTCTAACACCTGAGCTTTGTGCTTTTATGAATAGACTCTTTAGATGTTTCCATCTAATCAGATTGGTTCCTCAACTCCTACAACCAAGATGTTCCCATCCACTTAGATTAGTTAGTGCCAACCTTAATAAGCATAAATTTCTAGTCTCTGGAGTTTATTTATTGCAACTAAAAAGTTTCTCCTATACCCCCAAACTTAAATCTAACATTGTCCTCAATGTTCTAAAGATGAAATTAAAAGCATGAACAATGAGAAACTGTCACCACTTGAAGAAAAGAGTAAGGAAAGATATTACCGTGTTGCAAGAGCATGGGTTACCTCCCAAGAAGTGCTAAGTTTAAAGTCTTCAGCCAGACATCAGAAGGAATTAGTCACCTCATAGAATCATAAAGTAATAGCCGGAATAATTGCGGATCCCCAAAACCAAATAGGGCTATCACTAGTAAAAGGAATCTGCAACATCCCAAGAAAATTAGCAAATAAAACACACCCTTGTCTAGTTTCCTGTTTAAGACAACTACATCTAGTTGTGGTTCAGGTTCAGGTTCTATAACTGGATCTAGATAACATATTTTCATGGGTTGCATTTCCTCAAAAGTTGAATCCGAATGTTTAGGTTCTAGAGTCTGGAAAAACTCAAATAAAAGCTTAGAAGCACATAATAATAACCTAAATAATTGCGGATCCTCGAAGTCAATCAGACTTGACTCATACAGTTGACCACATTAGTGGTCATTCTTAAGCAAATGTGTCGACCCTAATCTGCTAAAGTAATTAGGTTTAGTCTCAAAACTTAATAATTGACACATCTTATACGTTCCCACAATTGGAAGGAAGGTTTTTGGTGGGAAAACAAAGTCAATTGTGGTATCATAGCCTGGGTTAACCACATCAACCGGAGGATGGGTTTCTAACAACTGAACTTCTTTATGGACACAACTAGGTTCAGGAAAAAGTGTATGAAGATAATCTTTTAGAATGGTTGAGGCACATATGTCAAGTCCCAAGTTAGGGACCTTTCTAAGAGTTAAAGCACATGGAGAATGATAATCACCCCCAAACTTAGAGTTTTCAGTGTCTCTAGAAAGACTAGTCACAACTTCCCTAATTTCAAGGTCATCTGATTCCTGAAAATGGTCAATTGATTCTTCTAAGTCAGGTACATCCTCACTCATATCTACGAGTTCATTTTCTTTTTCTAAGTCTATTGTTTCTAAATCGTTAGACTCAAAATGTACTCGTTCCTCTAAACCATCATTGACTTCGTAATCTAAAGGAAATACTACATCGTCTAAAACGGGGGTATCTCTAGTCAAGTCCTCATCCTTTTGAATAGGTGAATAATTATTAAAATTATTTGGATTTGAACTAGAAATATTATCATCATTAAGCTCAATTGGAGTAACAAATTCCTGATCACTATGCCTACTGATTTCAAATTCTTCATCAACGCTATCCTCATCATAATCATAACATGAAAATGGTTGAACCTCATCTAAATTAGTGTTACCAAATCTAACCTCGTCATCTTGATTATAAATATCCTCATTTTCATGGGTATTATTGGAAACACTGTATTGGAAATTAAGATTATTTCGAGCAAGTTTTTCGACAATCCTATTTGTACTTTCAGTAAATTGCTTAAGAGTCTCTTCTAAAGACATCCTAGTTGACTGCTCTAGGGACTCATCTGGAATATTTAAGGTTTCCTTTACAAATAAGGAATGACTCTTGAAAGCCTCTACTAGAGAAATAGATGAATTGTTTTGCTCATAAGACCGATGCACGTGTGGATAGTAATTGGGCTCACCATGGTATGACCCATAACCTTCAAAAGGTTGGCGTTCCCAACCACTATTCACACTATGGTCATAGTAGTAATGTCCATATTGTTCAGTTGGATATTCGTTGTATTGGCTATACCAGTTTGACATCCTAACTGCAAGGGAATTCTACACAAACACAAACAAGGCTGACTCGACCACAACAAACCTACTGATTTCTAGCAAACAAAATGCATGATGGCTCCACTTAGATTGTTTCTAGACCAGCTTCTAATCCTTCGAAAGGGAATTCGTTACAATTTAAGCAGACCCCTCTGGAATCAATCCAAGTTGAAGTAAGTTGAATAGAGGCGAGGGAAGCTGCGTGGAGCTTTGATACCCAAGGCCTCACCGCATTACAAGGCGATGCAGTCACGCATTCAACTCACATAAACCATCATGAACTTCGAAGTATGCTTAAAGAGTAACCAATATTTTTCGAATGACTTTCCTGTTAAGCTCGTTACCCTATCGGTCTCGTTCTAGTCAAAATTTTAGGCTTAGGTTCGTGTTTGGTTTCGTTTTCCTAAGGCGGGCAAGAAGAGAACGGTGATGAAATCCGAACCCTTATCTTGTATGGCCAGTCCTTGCCCTTTACTAGGAATTTAAAGCAACCGTTTTCAATACCTCAACATATATGCATACAAAATCATCCGAGAAACCCGTGACGGGGATTCGCGGGTGTTTAGAATTCATACCTCCCGTTCCGGACGGGGATGAACCGTTGAGGTCGACTCGGGCCACGACTCCTATGTCATGTACGAACCCGAGGGGCCGAGGTGATATCGTAATCACCGTCCTTCCCTGTGCAGTTTATATTTAAATTAACCCTTCCTTAGGGTTTAAAATTTATAATGTCCAATAGTCCAAAAATAAAGTCCAAAAATTAAAAAGTCCAAAAATAAAAATTACAAAAATAATTACCTAATTACAGTTTCTAAAAAAAAAATAATAAAAATTAATTACACTATATACAAAATTTTCTTCTTCACTTCGTTCGGATCTCTCTTTTCTTTCCTATTTTGGCTTTGCTTTTCTTTTCAGCACTTTCTCTTTTTCTTTCGCTCCACTCCAAATCTGAAAGAAAACAGAAATACCAAAACGCGTAAAAAAGAACAAAAATAATAATAAAAAAAAAAATTAATAACAAAACCTAAAAAAACAAATCTATACACAAGTCCGCATCGGCGGCGCCAAAAATTGATCGAATTTTATATAGTGGTAAGTAGAGTTGTCGTTCACTCGGACTTGTTGAAATCGATTCTAGGATTTAATAAAGAATAATAATAAAAATAAAGAATATATACAATTTATGTCACAAGATGGAGAGAGTTACCGGGACTCGGGATTCCACAAATTCTCACATTCATGCGGTTCATCTATTAATTCCGGACAATTAAAGCTCATAAAATAACAAACATCGACTCTAATTATTTGCCAAGATAGATTTTATAAAGAATTATATGTAACTCACAAGCATGGCGCATCTAAAGTACCTAAGACTAAGCATGCGACATCTAACGAATTCACAAATAATCAAGAAAAATCATAAATCAATTATAATAGTGCAAATAGTCATAAAGGAATTAATTAGAATTACCACATGGGTGCAAAACAGCTTCCTCCTTCGTCCCAGTGATGGGTTCTAGCTCATCATGTTGGAAACACGCTCAAAAGTTGATTTCATTGCTCAAAAATGGTTTACAAATGATGAGTAAGGGAGAAATAATGAAAAATCGGGTTTGTAACAATTATTTTTGTTACAAACCTAACTGTTACAGAGAACGATAACTATCAACTGTCGTTTATTCTTGTTTCTTTAAGTCTGCCTCAAACTACGACCCACGGTTGCGAGTCGTTAACATTCCCGAAGAACGACGGTCCTGCGTGCGTCTTATGTTCTTCGTGTTCTTGAGATGTAGCGGCGCCCAGCAGAAATGGAGTTTCTCCGGAACACGATTCTTCGCCTCGTAATGCTCTAAACTGTCCCCAAACTCTCCATCCTCCTCTAGGCTTCTCTAACTCCCTTTATATACTTAACAACCCCTAATATCTTCGGTTTAATGCAAAGGATTCTCTTTTAATTCTTTTATTCTCCAACGCCATTACACGGAATACTTTCCTTTGATTTAGATTCCCATGCATCGGTTTGAAGGTCTGCACACTCCATCACAAGAAATACTCTCTCTCAATCGCATTAAACACGCAGCGACCTCATGAAAAGTTTCCCCAGAAGAATACCGAGAATACTTCAACCTCTGTCTTGTCGAGTTAATTGTAATATTCCTTCTTCTTCTCATAGGTGTATTCTTAGCCGGATTTCCTTTTATCTTGGATTGATAGAGTCAAATCTTGTTGAGTAAAGAAGAAAATCTTCTCACATGCAATACGTATAAACCAAATATATCTCGAACTCTCACCGCCTCGTTCTTGCTATTTTTAAAATGAATGGATATCTAGCCGTGTTTAGAAGAAACAGCCCAATCTAAACAAAATCCATGAAGAAGTTGCATAGAATCTCATCCGAATCATCCCTGATAATTTACGCATAAGTGCAATATTCTCCCGCCATTTTCAAAGTTTAAACGATGAAGAAGGTTGCCCCTAACCACAAAGTGGGGGTGCCGATAGCTGCTGCCTTTAGGGGTGTCCTGGGGTGCGAATATCAGTTGGGTACCCCTTAGTAATTGGGTTACCCCTTATCCAAAGTGGGAATCCGAATATCAAATGTCCTCCTGGGTGCTCCACGCAACTTTTGTTTAGATTTTTCCAAAAAATATTTATTTCCAAAAATACCTAAAAATACATAAAAACACAATATTAGTACAAAAAATCGAGTTCCAACAATACCAACACTGAGGACAATTCAGACACAAAAAATGTGTCTATCAGCGGGTTAACATCATCTCTATACATAATAATCAAATAACACTATGTATAGCTTATCGTTTGCCGCGTAGAGCGGACAGCCAAGAAAGACACGAAAGCCAAACAACACTCATAAGACAACATGTATTATCCATCAAGCATCGACCGTCTAAAATAGAACTAGCAACTCAAGCCAATTGAGGCAAGGGAAGCACGAGCGCTAGAAACACATCGTTCCAAGTGGACACGTTGTGCGTGCACTGTGTGCTCTGTAAAACTCCAAACAAATTTGAATACGCTAGGGATACTAAATAAACCGCCAACTTTTTCAGTCAAGAACTGTATGGAAAAACCCAATATACTTGCAAGAAGACCAACTGAATGGTCCTTGACAATATGTATATAAAGTTTATATCTCTACCTCTTATCAATCAGTATGTATATAGAAAATGAGTACATGAACCTGATTGTTAAGAAGATTACTTGGACGAACTCAAAAAACAATATCCAAGATCAATTTAGTCGTATCCAAATAATCCAATCGAATTAACGCCAAGTAATTAAACTTGTTATCTATCTTTCAAGATACGAATTCTACAAGATACGAGTCTGGTAATCTATCACAATTAGATGGAGGTATCTAGTAAGCTTGAATACGTACAACTTGCGTAAATCCAGTTATAAAGATAAACAATATAATGCATAAAAAGAAAAACACAGGACACTTTACGTTTTGTTAACAAGGAAACCGCAACTGTAGAAAAACCCCGGACCTCGTCCAGATTTGAACACCAAATTGTATTAAGATGCTACCGACACTATCCTACTATCAGATTACGGACTAGAATGTAGTTGAGACCGAATCTACTCTCCAAGCGATTTAGTTACAGTCGCGTTCCTTATGTCTCGTGAACCTCGCAAGGTTTTATGTAATTGATTCCCTTAGTTGGCGTCCTTAATTTACATCCTAAGAGTTTTTTCTGCCAAAGTGAAGACTTTTTATACCAATCCGCCTCTAACAGATAAGCCTATTTGATTTCCTTTATATCAAAGATCAAGGTGTGGGAATATATTTGCAATATACAAATCTAGCAAACCTCACAAATCCGGAACTTACGACTCCCGAAGAGCAGCACAAATTATTTACCACCTCTCAAGAACAATCTTCAAAAGATCACTTAAGATCAATTTTCAGATATCTATCTTGAGCAATCACAAAGTCTGAGATGAAGAGAACTTTGTGATTACTATCTTCCTAAAAGATATTACGAAAAACTTGATAACAGAAAAGCAAGATCAGGATACACGAACTATCAAGGTAAAGATAGTCAGACCTAGATTCACGAATCACCAAAGAGAAGTATTTTTGTCATAAACATAATTGTGTTTCTCAAAGAAAACCTAGGTCTGTAGTGGACAACTCTAGAATCAACTAAGACATAAAGTGTTAGGGATTGAATTTCCCTGTTGAAAGAGCATCTCTATTTGTAGTTTTCAAAGACCAGGTGTTGCTTAGAATTCAAGATAAGATAACTTGAGAATCAAGCAAACACTTTTAGGTATTGAAAATACAATAGAAGAGTATACACTATGGTCCAGTTACAGAACCGTGTACAATGACAGTTCGGTTTGGAAAGTATGCCATAAGAACTAGAAGCAATTTGATATTCATTTAAACACCTAAGAATTTAATCATGATGCACTCGCATAAGTGTTTGAGTGATCAATAAAGTCGTAGAAGTATTTAAGAGAGTTCTAGCAATGCTAAACATATTAAAAAAAAAAATCTTTGACCATCTTCTAAAATCTGCTGGGACAGTTGGTAGAACGATTCATGAACTGTAAGGTTTGTTCACGAGTCAGGGTGCAACGGTTCGTGAATCGGGTTCGCCAACCCTACTATACAACCGAACTCATCTGACAACGGTTCGTGAACTGGTTTCGCCAACTGCTACCCTATTATTCCAACTTTAAAATTTTAGTTCACCAAACGGTTCGTAAATTGTTCCCAACTGAACTTACGATTTGCGAACTGGTTCGCCAACCTTCTCTGTATTTCTGAAACTCAAATATCTATGGTTGACGAACTGATTCGCCAACCTACCCTGAGCATAAATAATAGAAGTTCTGAATTTCTTTCTTTTAATGTTTGAAACATTCGCAAGTGATATGATCATTTATATGCGAAATTTTTAATTGATCCACAATTTAATTCATAAACAATAAATTGATTTGAACTATTATTGTTAAGGACCATTGAACATCTTTGCTAAAATCATATTTCGAGATTTTTAACAAGACTAGATTGGCTCGAAACTTCTTCTTTGTAGATCTACTAGAAGTCATATTACATAGTCTCAATAGATAGAATGGTAAGATAGTGAGTAAAATAGAATGGTTCAATCTTCACATACGATATAAAGTTCTTCAAATGTGTTTGTCGATCTTCATTCTTCGAGGGTGATGTCTCGATACTCAATTACAAATTTTAACCTAGTCCAAGACTTGACTTAGTAGATTAGAAATCAAAATATAGTTTTGATCATCTAACATTGACAAAAATCTTGAGATAGCAAAACATGTGGGTTCAACCGAGCATTGCTCTAACAATCTCCTCCTTTTTCAATTT
>JAJJWW010010581.1:0-22286 GCA_023531295.1 Papaver armeniacum | reverse complement strand
GGACAAGTCATATATACGAGTTATACGACCATTTTTAACCGTCTCTGTTGGGGTCTACGATAAAGCGTAGGCATTGTTGTATGACCCCTCACCGTGTGTCTCAAAATAACGATTGATTTTAAGAGTAACGAAGTGCAGACCCTAAGCCGTGAGTCTCGATTTAAATTATAATATAAAAAAAATATTGATTCGATTTGCTAAATGTCCGAATGACTAAATCCGAAATAATCATGCGCATCAAGGTCAAGTCAAATCAAACAAAATTCAAGTCAAATGGAACTCAAAGTCAAAGTCAAAGTCAACTCAAAGAAAGTCAAGTCAAAGTCAAGGCAAACTTAGATTAAACACAAACTGAAATTCAAATTTAAACTCAAACTTGAGAATTCCACATTCATTCATTTTATCCATTGGGTTTAAAATTACACAAAAAGATGAAATTACGGTTCAAAACAATACATGTCCAAGCTAGCTAGCTAGTAAGTTCTAACAACAAGTTGCTAAACTAATAGACAATAAGCTAAAAACAACTTGTTAAACAACAAAACGATAAGCTCCTCCGATGACGATGAACTTAGCCAATACTTCATAAATGAAGTAGAGCATCCATGTGTTGTGTCCCTGGTTCACATACGACAAAGAACGTCGTTCCTGCAAATCAAATCAACAACAACACAATGACTTCGTTCGAGTTCATAATACAGGTAGAACAAAATAAGTTATCCGATTGTGATGAATTGGGTGTTGTCTCTAGTGCTCAATCGTAATCATCAAGCTGTCATAATAAAGCAAGATATGAGGAAAGTAGCAATCATCGGTGTCTAAACCATGGAAGGGAAAATTCGATATACTGTAGATGTGCAGTAGTATTAAAAAGAAATTTATGTAATATGTTATAGAATTCGAGTCAATGAGTGGGACTCTAAGCGCCATCAGATAGAAGCATATGTAACTTAATAACTAATAATATTATCCGGGGTGAAGATAGACTGCCAAGACATGCGGTATTTTCCACAAACTGCAATAAAGATTCTGCACTAACCATGACTACGATAGGAGTATCTTGAAACAAAATAGGAGCTTCAGGAAATCGAAGGCGGATACAAAGAAATGGGTTGAACCCTATGGAAACTCATGTTATTTTTTTGTAAGTAACAACACCACTGGGGAAGAAGAAGACACTTGCACAAGCAATTAGAAATTAGAGTGTTCACTAACAACATCCAAGATTATGCATAAGAAATTAGAAATCATTAATGACCAACATGTTCATTATATATAGTGGAATGAATACAAAATGTGGAGATTATAGTACAAGATTCGGCATGCTATCTGACCCAAACAAGTATCTAACTTGTCAAAGTTAGATCTGTATAATGCCTTTAAGATGCACGAGAAAACTACGTAAGCAAATACACAATTGCTTTGGTGGTTGAATTGTTTACTTCCTCAGTATTGGACTATTTTACTAAAGAAAAAATAGATCTTTCTAAGGCAAGTAACAGATTAAACACAAATCGCAGGGGGAGCTACATGATTTCCACCAGTGGAATTATAAGGTGTTGGCCAAGTTCATTCACGTGTATCCCCATTTCTCGTGCCCTTGGAAAGATATCCAATTGTAGAAAATAAAATTAAAACGGAAGTAGAAGAGCTACCAGAAGAGACATGTAGGAAGAAATAAAATGAAACCTTACTTGAGCTTCTCCATTCCAATACTCATCGTCTCCAACAGTTGTCAAAATTGATGGAGCTTCAATCACATTTGCAGTGAAAACAAATGGATCCTCATAAGCATTCGTATTGGGGTCTGGTCTCATACCCACTATCAAATTCACCTTTCCAACCACATATTACCTACACATAATACAAACATATAAGAAAATAATCAAGAGACTGATTCCATGAACTTCGACTTAGAGTCGGAGAAGTTCTTGTCACCTATTTGAAGTTCACAACACTAACCAGAATCCTTATATCCAACAGAACTTAACAAAAACAGAACTAATAAGAGATAAGTAAATAGTTGCAAAATTGCATAAAACTAAAATGAATCATGTGCGGCATGTTTCTAGGAAAGTCTACACTTGATCACCAGGTCAATTGTATGCAATGAAGTGAGGTTCATGCATCTTCAGATGATAAATGCAAGCACAAATCCATATATATATATATATGTATGGTCATTAATCTTACCACCAAAAGAAAAGACATCAATATACAAAGATCTTAAACCATTTCTCATGTAAGCTTATTAACCAATGATGAACTGCATGCTTTACCTCCCTATTCATCATTCATGCCACGAAGTGATGGAAGAAAATGAATCAATTTAATTTGAAATGAATTCAATCAATATAAAAAATAACTTACACTTACAATTGAGACCAAGAATGAAGCATCAAGATTATACAAATACAACTACGCACAAGGCAAAAGGAAACATTCTAATTACTATCGGTCATGAAAAGATCACCTGCAAACAGGGAATTCCTGAAAAAGAACTGAATTAGGCTTCGACGCCTCATGAACTTCTGGCCTCAGCATATTCAGATTTATAACAAAAAATTAATTCTTGTGCTTTTTCCTTCTCTGACTCTGACATACTTATGGCGGTATTTGCGTTTATCATTATGCCAGTAAATGCTTATCCGTTAATTGCATTTCTTTTTTATGCAGTTGCAGAAGCAGAAGGAACAATCAGCATTATCCTCTCCAAAGTCTTCAAAAGAAAGTCCCACTGTTATTAGTCTCCAGGTATCACCAAAATGTCTTAAAACTCAGAGAGTAAGTTTACTTTGGTGGTGAAAGGATTTATCTACATCAGCTACATGACGGAACATGGGGGATTGGAGATCTCTTAAAGCGGAGGATCTGAGATCTCCTTAAAACTTTTATACTTTCTTTTCTAATTTCCCTCAAACAATCAAAGTTTATAAAATGTTAGGAAATGATATACTCAGCAAAAGTTATGAGACTCTATTGAACTATTTACAAACTATGTCACGAACTGAGATGAAATCTGCAACCTGTAATTGTATATCATTTCCTCACTTAAATTCTTTTTTGACGAGCATTCATCAACATTTATTTCAAGAATCAGCCTGGCTGATCTCTGAGAGACAATCTATTGATTTCAAGACTTTGGGCCTTCCTCTGAATGTTACAATAATCCAGCAACACATGTTAGAAAGAATGAGGTGGTGGTGAACGTAGGGGGGTGAGGTTGCAGTTAGATCGCAGCTAGTACATGCTACTTCCTGAGCGACCTTGAGGCCTCTGTCCCGCAAATCTATCATTCCCTTGCATAGACTCTGCGCTATATGACCAATCTGTCAGGCGCAAGATTCAGAATCAGATCGCGGAAAACATTGTTGGTAGAATAACAAAGAAGAAGCCATTACAGAACACGCAAACAACCAACGATGTGAGAACTCGCAAGATGTGATGCTCTGCTCTGATGCTTTGCCTTTCGTTACTACGCGCAGCTGTGCGAACATTAACTAAGTAAAATATGATAAATGTCTTCACCTCAATGGTTGCTTCACTGCTTCTTAATCGATGGATCAAGACGTTATCGACACTCCCAGCCGTAGCACCCCTCCGATCATAACAGCTGCACTAGTGCTAACGTTGAGCCTCAACATGAAGCTGTACTGCTTCTGAAAAAAATTTGCGCTTTCTGATTCGATCTAGCCAAGCACATATCTGAAAACAAACACATCCATCAAATACACATTTTTAAGCGAGCCAAGCAGTAAGAAGAATTGAAAATGCTTAAAAAAAAATTGATTTAAAACTTAGCATCATCCTCAACTAAACAAAAAAATTACTTAGACATCAGCACTCCAAAAGTCAGGCACGTGCTACCACTTGGAGTCCGCTTAAATGCGCATTACAATTACAAAACTCATGATATGTGTTTTTGGACCAGCATCAACCTCAGACTAGACTGAAACCAAAAAAATTCACGTAGTAGTCACGAACCTAAATTTTCAATTCAGAAGTTACTGACAGGTGGACCATTAAAGTACTGCTGCCCTCATACAAGACTTGGGTCAGCCCCACCCCAGATAGAAAAACAAACAATTTTGCACAGACACGTCCATCCAATCTAAGATCTGGCCAAGAACCCTGCGCTTAGCGCATTGTCTCGATCTACCTGGCCCGGAAATCATCGACTGTGCGAGTCTTATACGAAACTCTCCAGATGAACAACACAAAGCAGCAAGTCTCAAATCTTTAGTCCTAACATCCAGAGGTAGGCCCCAACATTGAGATTCCAGAAAATTCGGATCCACATCTAAACCTCAACTCAGCAACTGCATATCTCAGGTAGTCACAAAAACAACTTACCAGTCCCCTTTACTAAACAGCTGAACCTTTTCAAGTACTTGCACAATATCAAATGCAACAATGAAATTGAATTGAGACAAATATCTCAAACCCTACACAGTTACCAACAAAAAGCAACAACCTTCCAAACCAGATAGCCCAAGAATTTTGAAAGTCACGAATGGAAAATATTTTGGATGACGCCCAACCTGCGATCATTCAAACCTGACATTCATCGACCAAAAAACGTTAAGCAACGTGAAAGAAGCACGAGTGCAAAGTTGCAATCTTAAGACAACTAAAATTTCACTTACTTAGCTTGTGGACTCATCCAAAGCATCACCTGAGATTAATCCTGATCTAAGAGCTTCTTATTAGCTACTTCCTATGACACAACAATGGGACACCAAACCGAAATCAGAACAATAACAAATTACTCACTTACATCCTACGAATAACGAAAATAGAACCCCAAGCATTTAGCTAAAAGATGACAAATCCACACGAAAATTACCTTCAGAAGCAAATTTTCTCAACTGATAAAACCATGAAGCAGAACCTTGCGAGCTGACACAACCAAACCCACTGTGACTTCAAACTTCCATTAGCAACACGATTCAAATTATAATTTCTGAACCCTATTAAATACTTCATATACAACAGTAGATTGAAGTTTGTTTATCTCTTACTCATGGATTTAGGTGGTAAGTTGGAAGTGAATTTAGCACGAACAACACGACTGTTACTATGATGCTGGATAACTTTTCCCCAAATGCATCAATGATGAGATTCATTTGTCTTTTCCTTGGACAGAGACTTGAAACCTGCAAAGTAACACAAGCAGTAGCAATTAAGTTAAAAAAAAATGGTTCTAAATGTTGGACAACACAAGCACATTTTAGTATCTTAACAACTAACCTTTCAAGTTGGAAGTCAAAATCCGCCAGAGTGTTAAATCAAAGGAACAAACAACACTCAAAATTGTACAAGCTAGAGGAAGACAATGTTCGTCACTCCTACCTAAAAAAAAAAAAGGAAAATTAGATTTCAGAACCAATAAAGGAGACAAATTTGATAAAATTGGAAAGCAGCAAAGAAATCACATAAGATCGATGTAATTCAGATCAGACTCAACAATTATTAGCGGCTTTTATTGAAAAGTAACCCTAACCATACATAAAGGAACCTGCCAGTGAGAACCAAAATCAAAACATCATGAATTGAATTTTCAACAACTCTAATGTGGCATTCTTCAAATCAATTTAGGTTTTTCTCTTGAGAAAATTTTCCAGAAAAATCTATCGTGGAAAACTATTAAAGAAGTGATATGAATGATTATATATCAACGAGCGTTTTGAAATGGAAACTTAGCTAACGATTATTAGCATGAGGAAGCAAAAATCATGTAGTTATGTAATCAATTTATCTCAAGGATTGAAATCCTAGAATCTAAATCTTCTCGAGATTGAAGAATGGGAAGTAAAAACTAAAACCCTAACAAAAACATGAAAAGCTAATTACGAACAGATCGAAGAAATCAAAGAAAATCTCAAGATTCTCAAACCCTAAAACGAAAAAATAACAGGAATCATTATTTATTTAGAAGTTGTTAGAGATCTCAACGATACCCTCAAAAACGAAAACACAAAAACATGGATTCAACCGAAAATAAATTGAAATTAAGAAGTACTGACGTAGATCAATTTCCAGCAGGTTTGAGATCTTCTTGAGGGATTTCAGATGAAGAATCAAGAGTTGGGTTTGCTAGCATGTCTGAATTAGAGGAATCTGGGGTTATTGATCAGAATAAAAACAAGGGAAGGAATTTCTGTGGTGCTGGTTTTTAGGAGAGAGATGAAGACCAAGAGTAGAGGTGAGAGGGAGAAGCAGAGGTGCGAGGAAGATGGAAAGAGGTACAAGCAGAGGTGAGACTCGTGAGAGGGAGATATGTGGTGGAAGAGGGATCTTTCCTTAGTAGGGGCCCAGTTTATCAAATATCATCTCTAGCCGTTCTTTTCAGTTTATCAAATCATGACCATCGGAATTCTGGGGCCCAAGAATCGATCATCAGAT
The DNA here is from genome assembly GCA_023531295.1 of Papaver armeniacum. NCBI lineage: Eukaryota > Viridiplantae > Streptophyta > Magnoliopsida > Ranunculales > Papaveraceae > Papaver > Papaver armeniacum. The sequence continues at coordinate 15,881 of JAJJWW010010581.1, read as the reverse complement.
CTACATCGCAGATCCAGGGTCGTTGAATCGGTAGTTCTATAATGGCAAAACGGTAAATAAAAGTTCCAACTTCTCTGCCCCTCTCTATTTGTCTCAATTATTGTGTTTCTTATACTTCCTCGGTTGAGTCTGTTTGCCAAGTGTGAACACTGACTCTATCATAATCAATGATTCCGTCTTGTACCGGTGCACGCTGAATTGTTGGTTGAACTCGTTCTCCTCCATTTTTCTTGCTCCTCCTAGAAGATTCCCCATTTCACTTCTCCTTCTTCGGCAATTCTTCTACTCCTCCTAATTGTTGTTGGTTGTTCCAAAACATTTATTCGTCTTGTCATCTTTTCGCTTTTAATAATCTGCTAGAGACCACACAAACTCTTCACTATTTATTCCAATCTTTTTTAAATCACAATAACAATCTTCATACAAGCTAAAAACATTCCCTATATCTAGCGCCAATATGTAATTGCAGGTTTTCCTAAAATCACACCCAATTGAGTTTACACACTTATTTGCTCAAATTTCAAGAACAATCACCTAATCTTTATTAATTTATTTTATGAATCTTACAAGAATGGTAAGAATACAAGGAAATAAGAATTATTCTGGACTTTCTCTCTCCTATTGTTTTCTCACTCTTCTAAAAAGATCTCCCCTCTCAAGTCCCGCTTGGTCTTTTACATAGGATCTTACATAGTGGATGAGCAGACTTAAGCCAATATTTATTTTCGAGATATCGGTGGCGTTATTCTCGCAAGCTTACAAGGGCTTTCTTCGCGACATGTTCTTCAATCTCGCAAATTCTTCACACTTTCCTCGTGATTAAGTTTGATGTCACTCGATACGTCATTCTTAAAGTAGTCTGTGATGGTCTTCGCAAATATTTGTTGGTCAGATCTTCGCTGGGACACTGTTTTTGCGAGATTCTACTCCTACAATGAATGTTCTTAGGTCTCTCTTGACTGATTTTTCTTCCAACCTCCTCTCTCTCTATCATTTGAATCCTTATATAGGCAAATACATCAGTAGAAGACAACTGAGGGTCACATGTAAATTCTCTGTTGTCTTGATCTTATTTTTGTTTGTCTTATTCGCCAGGCTTTGGAGAGATGTCGATGTCTCTCGCATGCATACTGCCTCGTGTTATTCTCGATGAATGTCGGTGGTGGGCATCGCCGCTTCTTTCTCGTTGTCGCATAGATACTCTTCGTCTAATTTTCCCTTCCTCGTGTTGATGGTTGTCTTAGCCAGGGCGAAGCTGTGGATTTGCTATGTGCAATATTTCGCCCCTACAGCCAGACCTGTAATATTCATTCAATTCTGCAACACTTCCCTCGTTGCTACAAGCAATTCCGTACCACTTGCATGGGCTCCTGGTCCTTCCAGTAGAATTTGTCTTCCAATAACGAGTATGGTTCACAAGGGTTGATTTCCATTTCAAAAGAGCAGCAACTTCGTCTTCCACCCCTACCTGTAATTGTATTCTCCGAGTACCTGAAGCAAATGCAACAACACTAGCAGATGAAACAAATAGTATTGTGAACACTAATAAAGTCGCGGTAGCAACCATCATTGGTAGCAACATAGTAAAAATTATTCTTTACTGATCGAGCACAGGTTCAGTTTCCTGAGTGCTGATTGGTAGCAACATAGTTCTAGGAAAATGACATGAAATGGAGATGGTCCCTCAATTGTACGAGGAGGTTCAGATGACATTTATCACAAGTACAGTTGGAGTTAGAGTGGACATACTTGCAAGAGGAGTGGGTATCGGCATAATTAATATTGATGCCCACAACTATCATGAAGGTGGTGCACCATCCCTGGTGTCAAATATTCTAATAAACATCTAAGGCTTAATCTGATGAAACACATTATCACGGGGATTTGCAGTGAAAAACTTTAGTAATAGAAGTGATGCATGGGTGCAGGATCACAATCAAGGCCAAGTGACACCAAACACCAACAACATGGGCGCCATTGGTAAAATCCTACAACCATGGTGAAGAGCAAGAACAATAAAATTGGTGTATATTAAACGATTCCTTTCTTATTCTTCTTACTCCAGATTGTTTTTATTGTAAAATTTGTTAAAAGACAACAGAGAAGTTTGTAATGGTTGAAGTTTTACTAACAGTAATTATTTCAGAGATTCTAGTTGAAAATCTCCTTGATGATTATATAAAAGATTACATCTACAAATGACGGGAAAAAAAGAGTACATTATCAATCTTTGTAAATACAACCGATTATTCTAATAGCAACCGAATCAATAACTCTCCAATATCCGAACCACCATTTCTGTTTTTGAGAAGTAGTTAGGGTTCTTGACCAAACACTAGGTATACTTTAAAAGAGAACTAAAGAACCCTAGAGAAACCCTTTGAGTTGGAGGTTAACCTCCTTTTGAGAAGAGAGTTTGAGTTGAGAATAAGAAGAAGAAGAGCTTAAGAAAACTGAGTTCTATTATATTCTGCTATCGAAACAAAACCGAGAGCAAGTATTTATAGTTTAACTTGCTTGATAAACACGTAATAAAGCTGAATTAAAGGAAGCTAACTTAAACTAGGAAACATTAACTAATTAAAGCAGCTTCTAAATAAGGTAACTCATGTGAAGAGTCGGTGTTGCAACATCCCTCCCTGGGCTGAAAATTGCTTCGTCCTCAAGCATTGAGTTCTGAAATCGCAAAATTAACTCATCTCGCATCTTCCCATGTTGCTTCTTCAGATATGTGATCTTTCCATTTGATTAACCATTTGGTGCCGCCTTGAGCTCCCTTCTTGAACATTTTTCTTCTGATAGCCTTAGGTTCCCATTTATCATAGTCAACGATATTAGTAAAACAGCTTCTACAAGCACATCAGGAAGAGCCAAGTTTAAGCTTCAACCGTGAAACATGAAAAACCTGATGGATTCTACTAGAGGCGGTAGTTGTAGTTTGTAGGCAAGTTCTCCTATCTTACCAATGATACGGAATGGTCCATAGAATTTCGAGGAAAGTTTCGAGAAGGAATGATTGGATATAGTTGATTGTCTATAAGGTTAGTAACGTAGATATACCCAATCATTTACAGCAAAGCTTCTTTCAGTTCGATACTCATCAGTAAAAGCCTTCATTCTAGATTGGGCTGCTTGAAGATGAAATTTTAAGAGCTTCAAAACACGATCTCTAGCCCGTAAATTGAGATCAACATCATGAACAACAGATTGAACCAGGTAAATAACTTGAAATAGTTGGAGGAGCTCGACTATATAATGCTTCATATGGTGTCATATTGATGGATGAATGATGACCTGTGTTGTACCACCACTCACCCCATGGCAACCACCTAGACCACTCGGTTGGTTTAACACTAGCAAAGCAACATAAATAACATTCAAGTGTTCTATTAGTTACCTCGTCCGTCCATCTCGATTGTGGGTGATAGAGTCGAACTCCCGCATAATTGAGTATCTTGTAAAGCAAAATATGCTTCCTGAATTTACTTAAGAATATTGGATCACGATCGTAGACAATGCTTCTAGGCATACCATGTAGATCGGACCACTTCTCCGACAAACACATCGACTATAACAGAACGAGAATAAGGATGTGCAAGAGCTATGAAGTGTGCATATTTTGACAAGCGATCCACCACCACCAAAACTGAGTTTTTACGATTAAATGTTGGAAATCCATCTATGAAATCCATGGAAATATCCAACCAAACATCAGCAGGAATAGGTAGTGTTTGTAATAACTCGGTGGAGCAATTGATTCAGACTTACTCCTTTGACAAATGTCACAATGTGCAATGAATTCCTTAATCGAAGTGTTTCATCCCTTTCCAATAAAAGCTTTGTTGTAGACGCTTGCAAGTGCGTAGAAAACCAGTAATGACCACCTAAAGGAGAAGAATGAAACTCTTGAAGAAGTTTAAAACACCAAGCCGAGGTAGAGACTACCACAATTCGATTCTTGTAGCGCAAGTACACCATCAATAAATGTATAGTGAGTTTGCACGTAGGTTGAACTCGAATTTTATTAATAAATTTAACTTGCATTGCAAGATTGTCGCTGGGTTTCTTCAATAGCAAGAATAATTCAAAAGACTGCGTAGGAAGAGCAAAAAATCGGCTCCCGTATTACGAGATAACGATCTCACCGCACATTTTCCTTGCCTTGGCGAAAGATGATCTCATAATCATAGCCTAACAACTTACTTAACCACTTCACGCTTCTATGTATGAAATTTTTTTGATTCGTAAAATGCCTTAAACTCTTTCATGATCGCATAAATTCAAGTGCCACCAAGTAAGTATGGTCTCCATTTTAACCGGCAGTAAACTATCATAAGCATCTCTTTATCATATATGGATAAATTGAGATTCTTTCCAGATAAGCCTTTGCTATAATAAGCAATCGTCTTCCACGCATTAAACAACACCTAAACCATTTTAATGCATCACATTCCAAATGAAAATTCCTTTGAGAAATCAGAAGTATCAAATGGAGTTGTAGTCAATGCTTGTTGAAGCAAATGAAAAGCATTAGTGGCATCTTCACCATACAAACGCATCCTTCTTTAATAAATGAGTTAATGGTGCACAAATTTTGCCAAAATCTCATAAGCAAATTTTCTATAATATCCAAATGTAAGCCAAAAACTCTTTAATGCCTTAATTGTAGTCGGGATAGGCCACTATAGAATGCTTTGAATCTTCTTTTTCGATCACATTCTTGAGATGAAATCACATGGCCAAGATAACCAATTGATTGTTGAGAAAAGGTGCATTTAGATTGCTTAACAAACAATTGATGTCAAAATTTCAAACACCGCATAAGTGCTCTAAAATGTTCACATACTCTTACTATAGATCAATATATCATCAAAAATACTAACAAACTTTCTTAAATAAGGCCCAAGATATTGTTCATCAAACTCGAAAATGTGGTCGGGTGCATCTCAAAGTCCAAATCTGCATAACAAGGAATTCATAATGACCATCATGAGTTCGAAAAGCGCTTTTAGAATGTCTTTGTATAATCTTATCCGATAATATCCGTGAGCGTAAATCAAGTTTTGTAAAAATGCATGCACCATGAAGTTCATCGAGCAATTCATCTACCATCGGAATAGGAATCGATCCTTGATTGTGCTTATTTAAAGCTCTATAGTCAACACACATGCGCCATGAACCATCTTTTTTTCGAACCATTAATATAGGTGAAGAAAAAAGGACCCAAGAAAAGAAGACGTATCAAACCCGATTGTTGCAACTCGAAACTATTTTCTCAATTTCATCTTTAAAATGTGGGTATCGATAAGGCCGTATATTGATCGAGAAGAAACTCGGTATTAAAGAATACGATGATCATGCACTTTCTTGTAGGAGGAAGTGAGTTCGAGTCTTGAAAATATCAGCAAAATCTGAAATTAGCCATTGAATCTCGGGTGGTATTGGTGGAGGAGTAATTATTGAAGTATTAATTTCGGATAATTGTGAGAAGACACCATAGTTTTCTCTTTGTAGTAATCACGCATCAAGAAGTATCTAACATCATTAATCTCTGGAAAATTAGTACCAAGTAATTGGATATCCGCACCACCAAATCAACTTCATTAATAGTTTCTCAAAATCCCAAGTTATTGGCCCTAAGGTACGTAACCATTGTACCCTAGAACAACATCACAACCACTTATATCTAATATGTGAAAATCGGCTTGGAATCATGATCTTGCAAATTGAAATGGCACATTCAAACACAGACCATGGGTGCTTATTATACCTCCATCACCAACCGTAACCTTCAAAGTTTTGTTCGAGAAGTAACATGATAACCACATTGCTTTGCCAAAGTTGGACTCAAAAATTATGAGTTGCATGTATGTAATCGATCAAGAATGTAAGTGGTTGAGCTTTGAAAACCATTGATTCTCATTGTGGAAGGAAAAGTAGAACCCATTAAATAGGAAAAGATATAGATCGTGATTTTCAAGTAGCAATAGGAGAGGCTTGGGCTGTCGACTAACAATTGAGGTCCATCTAATAGCAATAAAGTTAGGGCTTCGCATTACACATGACTAAGGTTGGAAAAGTTGATCACAATTGAAACAAAGCCCTTTTTCTCGCTTTCTCCTTCATTGCTTCCTTTGAAAGTTTTTATAACCGTGAGGTAATGGATTCTTTTTTATTTGAGAATTAGAAGGAGCAGTAGACGATTTAGACTGGTTAAATCGTTGTTTGATCTTGTCCAATACCTCTTCCTGATTTATTACTTTCTTGAAAGCTGAAGCTAAAGTAGTTGGTTCAAACAACTTCACAACAGAACCAATCTCAGGTTTCAAGGAATGGATGAACAGATTTATCAAGTGAGCTTCAGGAAAGTCTACAAAATTCAAGAGACGTTCAAAATCAGGGATGTGATCCTTAACCTTACCTTTCTGCTTAATGGTGCTAATTGCCATTTAGCATCAATAAATTTCTCAGGAGAAAATCTTTCACGAACTAGAGAACAAAATAGTGGCCAAGTTGGGTTTAGAATCGTAGTTCGCTTCCAATGAAACCATGCATTAGCATCTCCACTTAAGATGAGCGGCCCAAGTTGAACCTTCATATTATTGGCAATAGATGTGCAGAAGTAAAATACTGTTCGGCCTTGAAATATCCATCCATCAGATCATCACCATCAAAAGAGGAAAACTTCGGTGTAACGATCGGAGTATGCAATTGAGTTTCAAGAACACGGAACCATTGCTATGATTAGTATGAGTTGTGCGATGGATGGGCTGTGGGAGGGAGTACCTTTTTAGATTGAAACCGAGGAAGAAATTCTTGAAATAAGTCACGCAACGAAGAGTTCCGGCTTTGTCAAGTTAAACTTGGATGTAAGAGATTTTCATGTTCATCGAGATCAAGTTTACGGTTAGCCTCGATCATCTTCACGAGCTGATTTTTCTTCCGCACGAAGTTTTTTGACCTGCAACTTCATCCAATTCCACGATCTTTGGTAATAGTATCCACCAACTTGTCAAGTTTTTCAAGAATACTTGTAATACCATTGTTTACAAGCTCCAAATTTTATAAGTCATTGAAAAAAAAAAAATTGGTCTAGAGAATAACCTCCGCTCGAACCGGTGTGTTAGGGTTCTTGACCAAACACTAGGTACTACATTTAAAAAGAGAACTAAAGAACCCAGAGAAACCCTTTGAGTTGGAGGTTAACCACCTTTTGAGAAGAGAGTTTAAGTTGAGAATAAGAAGAAGAGCTTAAGAAAACTAAGTTCTATTATATTCTCTATCGAAACAAAACCGGGAGCAAGTATTTATAGTTTAACTTGCTTGATAAACACGGTAATAAACCGAATTAATGGAAATCTAACTTAAACTAGAAACACTAACTAATTAAGGCATTTAAATAAGGTAAATCTGTAAAGAGTCGGTGTTGCAACACCTCACATAAATTTGAAACCTTTATTGATTTTGATTCTAAAATTCATTAAGAGGAAGAAAAAAACCCAATTTCAAACAACACTCAATCCCCATGTCACCTTCTTTCTTCTTCAATTAGATTGAAAAGAAAACCCTAGTTATCTTATTGTCATTTTTGTTTCTTTTGATTATTCTTTATCCGACTTCAAATAATAATAAGAAAAGGAAATTTATTGATCATGTTGTTCCATTGATGATGAATTTCTCTCAACTTGAAGTTGTTAATGAGTTTCCTCATGATCAAAAGCATTTACCCAGTGTACACAAAGCAATTCCCACCTTTTTCTTTTGATTGTTTTTAAAGTATCCTGTTAGTTGTTATTCTCTATTGTTATGATTGATTGTTTGATTCTTAGTTTGTGTGTGTGAATTAGGGGCTTTTGTGTGGAGGTGATGATTTTGTATGAATCAACTGGTCTTTACAAGGAAGTAAAATTCATTTCCACTCGTTTTCGTGTTCCGTTTTTATTTCCACCGTTTTCGTTTAGTTTTATTTTTGTAGTTGGCATTATAGGGTGAGTTTTAGCTTATTGAGATGAATTTGCTTGATAGAATGGAGTAAGCAATAATCGGATTTTGTAGTAATTTTACTTGACATTATCTCAATGCAGACATAATATCAAATTTAACGTTGCTCTGTCAAGTTTAGCCATTTTTATTATTCATATGAATCGTCTGGAAACGTACCCACTTAGTATACGAACTAGTTAATGAGTGGAGATAGATGTGGATTCATTAGTCATTGTAATTGACTTTGGTTTTGTTCTTTTCTATTATGATCATCGGTATGAAAGGTTGATATCAAGACAGGAAGGTGAGGATTAGTTACGAGAATTGTTATGTTTGTGGTTAGCGATATGCCCGTTATGCGGTTAGTAATCTTGTTGTTTTCATAGGTGGAGGTTCTTCAAAAAATGAGCGATAGTCATTTTGGAGAGGGCTTACTCTACTTGATGATAGGTACGCAAGGAGTACTTACTAGTTCTGAGTTCTTTCTTGCTAAATTTGTTGGTAGTGGAAATGATTTAAAGCTAAAAAAAGTACGGAGTTTGTAACAAAAATGCAACGATTTCGTTAAACTTCATAATGTTTTTGTAGGCTAATCCAAGTAATTTGGTTGGAACCAAATTGTTTCATATATGACCTCTTAACCTTAGCGGGGTTTGGCTTCGCTTTTGTTCGTATTTTGCTGGTGTTTTTCGAACATTATGTTAGTGTATAATGTTAGCGAGATTTCTTGAAAGAGCAAAGATGCAATACGATATGTATAGGTGGATAGGTGCGTTAAATAATTTCCAAGAGATTCTGTTCACCCTTTCATTTCGTTTTCTTAATTTAGATTGGCAAGCGTACCCATGGAATGAAGTGGCGGATGGGGACCCAATAGATGGAAAAGTCTTATTTGGGACTAATAGATCTTCTTCTCTTTATCACCTTCATCAAAAACATTCAAAGGTACCTCAAGCGACAACAATTTAATCTCTCAGAACTTTCTCTCTTGTGATCTTTTGTTTGTCATTAGGTTACCAGTTTCCTTAGTATTTGGAAATTTATTGCTTCGAATTAGCTTTATCAATGCATTCTTAAGGAATGATGTAGTCAGATATAAAGGTCAAGAGGTTCATAATCTCAACGAGCTGGAGTATGTAAATGGCTATTTGGGTGATATTTGGTTATCCTATGTTTTCTCTTTGTTATGTTTAAGTTTTGCGGTAGAGATACACGGTTATGTGTTAGTTTTCGAGAATCTCCTCTTTTGATATGTTGAAATCCAAATGCGGACTTAGAATTTTCATCCGAAGGAAGTTCTTTATGGCATCAATGTATATTAGTATAACGGTTGAATTTCATTTTCACTGTCGGGGATAATAGAATTTCACAGAAGGATGGGATTGTGCTTGGCTGGATTATCCTTCCCGAGTTGAGGTCTGATACCTCGCCATGGTCATACATTGTTTCTTTTTCTGTGATGATCAATCTAGAGATAATTCCGGTGTTTTAGGACATTAGGTTACGCTCGAAATTGCCGGGTGTTGTTATAAGTGCTTGTTTTTGCAAGAAGCGATTGTTGAAGGCTGGGAATAAAGTGTGTATCCAGAACTGATTCCACTAATCCATTCAAATTCAGTATAGTCTCATAGTATTATTTTTAATTTCATTTTGAAACAGCGAATGATGTCTTCCCAAATAAGCGGCTACTTAAATTTCAATGGGTATCTTATTTTCATGGCACTATAAATTATGATGGGTAACTGATTTTGAGGGTCATATAAATTAAACTAGGTACCCAACCCAGTCGGTAGTATAAAAAAATATGATGGGTAACTGATTTTAAGAATCGTATAAATTAAACTAGTATCCGGCCAACCGGTAGTATCAACTAGAAGGGTATTTTGGTCCTAAACGGAAGGAGACAACCTGCCCGCTTGACTGAGTCGGAAACACATGGTTAATACCTTTTGAACGAGTTCACCTGTTTCTGCCCTTACCATATATATGTAATATTGTTGACCTTTGCTCCTAAATTCATCGTGGCCAATCCAAGAAGTGCGTTTCCATCAAACTTGTTACACCTAATTTGTTGTGTCCCTAACATTTGTTTTTGTTATTTAATTTGGTTCCTAGAATTCCATTTGTCCCATTCCTGGCAAGGATTTTCTTCTTGTAAGTATGTACACGCGTAGGATGGAGAGGAAAAGTTGAAATCAAATCGAAAAGTGCATAATTACATCTTATGCAATCACAAACACATGGAGACAAAAATTATTAGATATTAATTCTATTGGTGGATATCACTTTCGTCTGAGGAAGATGAGAAATGCACATATGGGGCACCTTTTAATACTCTCCAATTTAGACAAGTAGAAATACAAATCAGAAAAAAAAAATACAAATGTCTGTGCAAGTTCCCTGGAACCAAATTGGTGGGTTGATGACATGTTGGGAATATATGTTTTAAAAACATTATTTATTTCCAATAAATTAGTGTCTCATTAAAATGGTTTTAATATGAAAATTATTCTTCATCTTAAAGAATAATTTGTTTTGAGTTAATGTCAAAAACCGTTTTTTCTTGAATGAGTTAATGATGTTAATTAACATCTTAATAATGTTTTCCATAAAAGAAAATTTAATTTTGCATTAATTTTGACCGTTATGTATTTGTGGTTTTAATGGTGTTAACTCCACCATAATAACTTTTTCAATAGCATTTAAAAATGTTTTTGAAACTCTTGAGTATAAATTAGAATTTTGGTTGGAAAAACAAAATTAGAAGAAGAAGAGTTTTAGGAGCCTTTTTCTTATAGAGAGTTTTCATTTATGTTTCTTGAGTTTTAAAGAAAAATGAATTTGTGTGAGAAAGAAAAATAAGTGTGTGAACATCTCTTATTTTTCTAAATAAGTTTCTGAGCAAGAATGAAGTGTAGAAGTTTCACATCCTCTCACCGTGCAAGAGCGATTGTGTAAGAGATTGATCTCGGCTGTTTTATCCTGGAGACGACGCGCCATTGAAGAACTGCTTGCACAATCTTGGGCAGAGCCGCGAAACGTCTTAAAGATAGCGACCTAGTCCGCGACTCAGCCATAACGTTGTTTGTTTTGTGTTTGATTTTATTTGTTGTGCAGGCATAATTCGGCAATTGTTCCAACAATTTTAAGACGATTTATTCTGCCACACGAATCAAAAGAAACGATTGCTGAAACGCGATAAGTATCATTGTTTTATTTCGTTTTATAGAATTATAATTTGTATAATTTTTTCTTTGACAATTGAAAATGATGCTTGAAATTTTAGGTAACCTAATACCTAGAGTTAAATTTTATGTCCAATTTTGATGGATTAGGATTGTAACATGGATAATATTTTTATCATGAATATCTAACATAGAAAAATATTGTTGATGTGAAACGAATGTTTTTAACATGTTGTAGAGATGTATTTTTATCTCGTATATGGGAATGAATTGGGTCTAGAAATTTTAACCTGATATATTAGACATCATGAGGGTCATCCATGCGAAATTTCAGAACTTTTAGAGGCCTATAACTATTTTTAAAGTATTTTAGAAAACTGCACAACGTTGCTGAAAATTTCTGACGAGCAGAAATTTAGTCCTTGTTGAATTCGTTTTTATGATCTTTGTGTTGATATTTTTGATTTGTGTATAATATGAAACTTGTAGATAAGGAACTTATCTTCAAAACCCATTTTGAGATTTTCCGTTTGGATTTTTAGTTTGAGAGACGTAGTGATTTTAAAATCGTTGTGTATGTTTTTCCAAAAATATAAGACGTATATGATACTTGAGACTAGAGATTAAAGATGTAAGAAATTACATTAAAAGTCATGTTTTGATTCTAGTACTTCATACTCTTGTTTTGGTCATGAAAAAGAAGATTAATTTTAGCAATCAAACTAGTGCACCACGTATGTTTGATAAATTGCTTGATAAAGAGTTATAAATATATGATATTATAACTATATAACTTTGAATCTTTGTTTAAAAATTAAAAGAAACTTGGAGTACTATATTAGTTAATTTTCAAGTAATTATGTAAGTGTATACCTTACCTATTTTTTGGTTTCAAATGCTCACACGTACGTGATTGTGACAGGTGAAAATTCACTTACTTGAACAAGTTTTTATTTTCCAATGAAATAAAAATTGCGGGAGATTAATCTATGTGACAAGTAATGGGGTTGCTGATTTCTTTGTTGGTGCGCAAAGAATGGACAATGGTTTATAACCAATTGAGCTTTAAAAGCAATTGAGGTATGTTTGATGAACTATTTGTAGTTATTGTAGTGATCAAATAATGGCATTCTAAATTGAACAAATTGATTGTTCAATCTTAGAATAGATTTTAGGGGAACAAGATGTTGAGAATTATTGTGTATGACAATAAAAATATGACTCATATAAGTTTGAAATTTATGAGATAGAATTTGATACGAAACCAAAACCGAAATAATTAGAAACCAAGTCAAAACAAATATGAATATCAACTCTCACCAAGAAATGAACATAATATTGATTATGAATTCATTTGCTATTCTTGTATGGCATTGTAAGGATATCAAATGTTATTAACAACGCTTTTCAAAGCTAAGTTAATGTGAATTGTCGATACGGCGAGAGGTTGGTATATATTGGTGTTTTACACCATGTTTGTTTTGATAGGTTATGGTTCAAAAGTTGAACCAAATCGTTTGAAAGAAAGTGGTGTTGAGATATACTCACATCACTAGGATTTTCGGTATTGGTACGATCTCAAAGTTTACTTTGGGTAGAACAATCTTGTTAAAGATGTTCATACTTCCGAAATGAGAAAGAATTCTAGTTTCCGCCTATCTTGTTATTAACAAGATTGAGATCACAAATTTGTTGAATTTGATCATTGCACTACTACAAATGATAGGTTATGGATAAAATGTTTGAATTTAATATTACAATTTTATCATAACATGAATTGAATTTTGAATATGAGATTTTGTCATGCTTTTTAAGAAATGAATGAGTTAGTAACGAATGAGAGCATGTTATAGTTTCTTATAAACTTGGTGAATTTTTGAGTAACATGTATGTAATCTTACCTAACTCATAAAGGCATGTACACTTTGAAATCTACGCAACTTGCAATGTTTTTTAGTGAAATAAAATATTTGAGAATTTTATAAATACTAGCTTGATGCTTCTAGTATCTTGTATTAAATATGATCATTTGAGTCGTGAATTAGGCGATATTGACTTTACGAAAATTATTTGAATTTTTCTCTATATTGTGCAAAGCGTTTTGGGTTTAGATCATTGGTTATTAGTTTTTCACAATTTTTGGGATCTTTGGATATTGTTTTGAAATTCTTGTTTGAGTCAAAAAATAGTGGGGGTTCCATATCCTATGCTTTAACACATTTGATTTAAATTAGAGGAACTAGAAAAATGAAGGTGACAAGTAATTCACTAAGAATGAACCTAGAAAAACATATATAATGAGACTAAATTTTAGTCATGAATATTTTGTTGCTTATAATTTGAAAGATAACTTCTTATAGAGAGTAACTTTGTTCTTTAAACTATTAAATCTTTGGCAAAAAGTTTTTATGAGCCTATTATTTTTAGACAAGCAAACAGAAAATTGTTGACTCTTGCATTCAAGTCGCTAAATAACTTACATGCTTGTTTTGTTGATGTTGTTTCTACAATGTATGATTTGTTATAGTCATAAGTAGAAATATATACTTTTGTGTAAGTTAAAGAATCTATGTAAACCAAGCATGGAAAACTGTGCAGTTTCTACAATAAAAGAAATCATATAAGTTAGATAAGTTATCATTTATATTCGAAAAACAACCTTAAAACAATTTATAAAATAAAAATTGTTTACTTGATTCATTCGAATGATTTCGTAATTAATGAAAGTGAAATGCACAATACTATTTGTTTTGTTTGCATAAGTGATTTGTTGAATTTTTATTCTAACTTATAGGATGAAAATGAAATTGAGAACATGCTTAGTTTGCTATTTGACATGAAAGACTTGAGTGAAGATGGTGTATATTTTTGAAATGATTTTTTCTTTCTTTGGATCATTTTCATTTTCATTTCAATAAAAATAGAATTTTTAAAAGAGACAGAAATATATATAGTCTGACTGTAAACAAGTTTTCACTCACTTGGTTTTAGTGCTAATGCTTTTGATATTGTGTGTGATTGCACTAGACATGAGTATGGTAGCTCAGTATGCTTCTTTGCTACGTGATTGACTATATATATATATAAGTATTTTTTTGTAATGGGGGTGTAATATATTGCTTCCATAGTGGGAGTTTTATATTCAGATTTACTAATCCTAGTATGGAAAATTGGTAAAATATTGAGAAGGTTATGTGGTGTTTCAAACACATCTTACGCCTAGAAATACAATATCTAAATGGTTACCGCAATCCTTTAAGGATATTGCGAAGATGATTGGACATCCTTTCGAGCTTGAATCCTTTAAGGGATGGAGCGATTCGATCCTCTAATGGATAGAGGAGCATGCACATATTAATCCAATGTGATAGTACCGCGGCTATTGCATGAATTGAGAATGTAATGACAATTATAAGATTTGATTTTATGAGAATATGGATTATATAGTGTCTGAAACGAGTTTCCATTAGTCCTTTGACGAAAGGATTGATAAGAAGATGTGAATACATCTTAGGGATGAGGTTGATGCCCATCGAGATTGAGTCATCTATGATGGATACCCAACCTAGAAATAGGTTCAAAGGGACTAGACGAAGTCATAGGTGATATGGAGATGCGAGAATCATGCTTTTGAAGAATTCATCCCACGGCATGACATCCTGAAGCGAGTAAAGGTTGAGTTTAATTTTTAATTTTAAAATTTTAAACTCTTAATGATGTTTATATCTCTATTTAGAGTGGGGTACATTCAGGAGTACTCTTGATAGACTCACCTATATGAATGTGAAAGTGTGGCCGCTTCATGAGAATATAAGTGGCGCTTTCTAGATCATTCATTAAACTGGGATACAAGCGCATGGCCGTAATGTGCTGGCTATAGACTTTACACTAGTATAGTCGTGTGTGTTAAGCAATCTTTTTATCTCATAGAGTTCAAGACTTATGTTCACTCTATGGTCAGATTTTAAGAATCCCTATTAACACTACGTAAAGGTTCAAGTCGCGAGACACCTTTGCTTATGCACAACTCTGTACGTTCTTGCTCAATGTTTTGAAAAATATAAGTGGGGGATTGTTGGGAATATATGTTTTAAAAACATTATTTATTTCAATAAATTAGTGTCTCATTAAAATGGTTTTAATATGAAAATTATTCTTCATCTTAAAGAATAATTTGTTTTGAGTTAATGTCAAAAACCGTTTTTTCTTGAATGAGTTAATGATGTTAATTAACATCTTAATAATGTTTTCCATAAAAGAAAATTTAATTTTGCATTAATTTTGACCGTTATGTATTTGTGGTTTTAATGGTGTTAACTCCACCATAATAACTTTTTCAATAGCATTTAAAAATGTTTTTGAAACTCTTGAGTAAAAATTAGAATTTTGGTTGGAAAAACAAAATTAGAAGAAGAAGAGTTTTAGGAGCCTTTTTCTTATAGAGAGTTTTCATTTATGTTTCTTGAGTTTTAAAGAAAAATGAATTTATGTGAGAAAGAAAAATAAGTGTGTGAACATCTCTTATTTTTCTAAATAAGTTTCTGAGCAAGAATGAAGTGTAGAAGTTTCACATCCTCTCACCGTGCAAGAGCGATTGTGTAAGAGATTGATCTCGGCTGTTTTATCCTGGGGACGACGCGCCATTGAAGAACCAGCTTGCATGATCTTGGCGCAGAGCGCGAAACGTCTTAAAGATAGCGACCTAGTCCGCGA
>JAJJWW010010580.1:0-33899 GCA_023531295.1 Papaver armeniacum | reverse complement strand
CCATGATGGCCCCGGGCTACCAAGCAAAGTTCATGCATGCACTTTCTCCATCACTCCATTCAAAGGCCCATTATCACCGCAACACCACCTCCACGACTTCATAAACCCCATTCATGCGATCTAGGACACTCAATTTGACCCCAGCAAAGAGGAGTGGTTGAGATCGATTTTGCAACAGCAATCACGTGCGCCGCAAAAGACGCATCATGCCCACTTCGGGCGCGCGTTCCAAGATGACCAATCTTGGTCGGTCTTAGCCGATCGGCCTGGCGTGTATTTGGTAAGTCGGGTGTTCACGCCTATACCTGACCCCGTCCCATGAAAACGTGATCTCGAGCCACTCAAATCGTCCTACGAAGTTGAGCGGTCGAGATTAGTTTGCAATTGGGAAGTGTAACCATGCTAGTTTGGGCGGACGATTTGGGATAATCTAGGCATGGTATGCCTTGGACGACCAGTGAGGAGATTGATGGGTCCAAGGTGGTCATGTTGGTATGATCGGACCTGCTAATCTAATCTTGGACCCTCCATTCGTGTTTAGAGATGGACGCTGATGCTCAAAACCCTAATTTTGGCTCACGGCCATGTAACCATGCTTTATTCGGGCGTGCGAATGGGGATGACCAACCATGGTTGGTCCCGACCGATTGGTCGTATGTAGGCGGTGATTGTGTTGACATGATCCGGGCCTTTTGAATGTACATCTACACCCTCCATCTATACCAAGATGGATGGTTGAGACTTGTTTGTGACACATGTAATGTCGCAAACCCTAATTTAGGTTTTCCGTCCATACGCTCTAGTTTGGACGTTTTGGCAAGCTATGGAAATCGGAGAGCCGACCCGGGCGGGTCCGCGTTGGTTCGACAACGGTCATTCCATACACCTGCTTGGGGTTATGGAATTGATCCGGCCATCCAATCATGATGGTGAAGTTGGATGATCGAGATCATATCCCGCACCGATACGGACAGTCCGGATGCTCAATCGGGCTAGTATAACACACCGAGAGTTGCGCATGTACGGGTATTTCGTACATGCTTTCATTATAATGCTTGGAGGTTCGTGTTGCTCTGCTCGAGAGCAACACTCGGTGCGTCATGCCGCATCGATAATGAGTACAAGAAATACAAGGCTGCTTACGCATTAATTAATAATGCTATAAATTCATGAGGTATATGGGATTGTTGCTACATGCTCCAACCCGGATGAATTTCGTATTTAATTCACGAGAATGGGATTGTTGTCACATCCTCCATTCTAGGTGAATTAGTAAAGTGAAGAAATATTCAACACTTATTAATGGCTTTATCTTTTACAAGATGTTAGCGCATAATTTTCTGGTTTTTTACGATTTTAACCTTAAATGAAAATCCACCATCAACGGTAGGGTTTGAGCCATTGTGAGTGAATTGTTATGCCTTCTAGTTTATCGGCGTTGATGAGCTTCTTGCGGTAGCCGCCAGGATAACATCTCGCTACCAGTGCACGGTTCATCTTCTATTTCGGTGGGTGAGTCGAGGTGGAGTGGTCATTTTCACCGTCATGCTCCCAACCTTGAATACAAATCGTCTTCGTCACTAGATCTCCAATTCCAAATGGGTTTGGGCGTGCGGATGCCGAACCTTGGCCTTATCGTCTTTTACCAAGACAAACTCTCGCTCTTGATAAAACTTTTGAAGGGTCCGGATTCCCATTCACATCTCTTAGTCGGGGTTGGTTTGTTGGTTGGAGCCAGTTCCCGGGACTTATCGTCGGGAGTGATTAGTTGCAGAAGGGTTGCATGATGAGACTTACTTGAGCTCGGAACCTCTTAATGTATGCTTTGATGGGCTCTCTCCCGGAAGTTGTGTCACATTGGCAAGTGCGGTGCGGCAACGGGACCGAGCCTTCCCAGGTCCCGGACGGCTTGTTAGAGAGCCTTTTAGATGTCGTAGCTGGTAGAGGGCAAACTCCCGGTGTTGTCTTGTTGTCGTGTACCCAAGAGCGTCCTAGGATCATGTCATAATTCGGATGCTCTCGGTATGTAGAACTTTGCTTGTGTCGAGGCATCGCCCAATTTTACTTCAAGATCGATGTATCCATATGCATCTCTCGAGTTCTCCTTACGAGTCTTAATCACAAATTGGGTTGCGAGTAGCCTCTGTTTGAAATCTTTGTTTGCTAAGGTCCTGGAGAGTGATGATGTTGAATTCGAGGTCGTATCGATCAATGTGTTATCGAACTCCATATCCTTCAAACGGCAACGGTTAAGAGTCCCCAATTTCCCTTGCTTGCATCTTCCAAAGAAGGACCCGAGGGTTTCGAGACCGCTTCCTCTTCCCGAGATACAAGCGTTGCTCCGAGACAACACGGTTGAGGGCTGCAAATATGTCCCGACATTGTGCTTTGGAGAAGTACAAGATCTCGCATAAATGTTCCATCATAGATTGTACGGTCTTGCGACTAATCCCTAAATCATGCAGTTCTCGATAGGAAGAGGGTCTCTACGAACACCTTCGTTTCCAAGCTGGAGTTCTCCCGTCTCTCTATCTTTTCTCGGAAGATTTGTTTCAGCCTCACAGCGTCTTTGGTTGGATGGTGAACGAACCTATGGTAGCGCGACAGTTTCAGGATTCGCCATATCTTTCTCAGTTGGTGGACGTCTGATAGGAGGCAGCTTGATGGCATCGTCTTGAATCCACGCCTCCAAGAGTTCCACTACTTCATTCATGGGGAACGGGAAACCTGTATCTTCGGTGTCTTGTGAAGGAGTCTTGCCCGCTCCCTTTTGAGAAGAAGTCATGTGTTTGGAGCCGCACGCTTGGGTTGTTGTTGTTCTTTGAAGCTTTCCTTTTTCCTCCTTCGCCTACCACGCTTACGAAGGAACATTGTTGTATTGTTTGTTTGTGAGGCGCCCGCTTCCTCGACTCTCACGTGGATATTCATTTCGAACAACCCCGGTTCTCTCTAGCAACGGCGGGGCGGTTGTGGTGACCGTTTGCCGACTTCATAGAGTTCGGAGAATGTCGAAAGCCCCGGATTCTCTAGTAAAGCGCGGTATATGGGTATCATCCCGTTGATGCACAAATCCACCAACCTGTAGTTCCAGTGATGTTCGGATCATGACAATCTAGTGCTTGAGTTCTCGAACCTCTTAACGAAGTCGTTCGGAAGCTCGTTGTTCGTGAGAGACTCTCCCTAGATCCGAAAAGGTGATCCGCTCTGGATACGAAGAAATAATTCCCGTAGAAAGCACCGACCATCTCGCCCAATTGGATATCTTTGTTAGGTGCGATGTTGTTGTACCAGTGTACACCCTTCCCGTAAATTGATTTTAGAACTCTTTCAAAGTGGAGAATATGATTGTACTCATGCTCCCAAAGGATTCCAAAATCGAGAGATGTGTTCACGAGCGTTACCGAGTACCATCATAGAGGGAGAACCGAGGAGAGGTGTATCCTCTTGGAAGAGGGATTCATAGCATATCTTGAGGGTATGGAGGCTGATGTTGGTGTGCATCCGTCAGATTTCCTTTGCCTCGGTTTTGGAGAAGTCGTTCCAGGTCCTCACGTGTGATGAAGTTGGATGGCTGGTCCCTTTCTCTTGAGCATTCAGGAGCAACATGAGCTTCTTCACTCATGTGGGTCCGAGCGGAAATGCCTGCTCCGGGTGTATTGAAGGCATCTCTTGTTGGATTCTAGGGTTGTCGTGAATCTTGTGGCAATCGTTCGGTTAAAGTTTTAAGGAAAGTGAGTACCTCTTTCTGAGTTGCGTTACATATCCGTTTGAGTCTTAGCAAGAATTTCACGCTTCTCATCAAGTCCACAATGGTAATGCACGGTGGTACTCCTCTTGTGCCTCCGCCCTCGTCCGATGAAGGAGTGAAAGTTGTTGCTCAGTGACCACGGAGGCGTTACACTTGAGGATATGCCGGGATTTGCGGACTGGCTCTAGTGATGGGGGCGTTACACCTGGAATGTCTCTGCTCCGCTAGCGTTAGTGATAGAAGCAATGTCTCCACCAGATCTATTGACCATTTGTAGCTCCACCGACGGGTACATCGACACGGAATATTATCCGTACTAGCTCCATCGTGGATTGATTCTCGATCAAGACCTGAGTTCTACCATCTTGAAATGAATTGTTGATTGAATTGGCTCTAAGATCTACCCTTTTGGAAATTGATGAAATTGAATCGGATTTCAAGAATTTGACTTTACAACGAGAGATTAACTCTCCCTTGTGGTCGCCAATTGTTTATGGGTGAAAACTATTTGCCGTTTTTGGTAATTTGGGGTGTGTGGATGAGAAATGAGTCTAAACCTTAAACAAATGCACTACGCGGGAGTGCTTGTAGATTTCGAGAAATCAATCGGTACAAATCCGTCCTAAACCAAGAAATGGTCGTTCCCGTTGTTTCTACTAAGCAAAGTGAAGGAGATGGGGTTGATCTTATGGAGGGAAGAAGAAGGTGTTGAGCTTGTGAAGGTGTTGGTTATGTATGACTTGTATCGAGGGCAGGATGTAAGCTATAAGTTCCGGTGTTTGACATACGATGGTATCAACACTTGCCTACTTTGTCCTGGACTTGTTCGTTGTTTTGGAAATAGGAGGAAAACCTCTTTATACAAGTCATTTGAGCCTTATTCACGTGTCTCGTGGGAAGTGGAGGAAGTGGAGGATGGAGTAGTGGAGTTGTGTGTTGGCGTTACACGACCGCCTTGCCCACTTCTCCCCGTCATCTCTAACCGTCCATGACTTCCTAACACGTTCTTGTGATGGCGCGTTGCACGCCGCACGTCAGAAACCGCGGACCAATACCTAGTATGTATCCCATAGTTTGTGACATGATTGATGTCTCGAGTGTGTGGATCGTGGGACCCATGTAGTAGCATGTGTGAAGTATCGTGTGTATTCTATGCGAGTGCTTGCATCGAGTATATTCAGCATGTATGAAGCATCGCCGTTTTTAAGGATTAACGGAGTAAGTCACGAATTTAAGCGTCTTAAAAATAGCATCATGTCCCGCCATCTTGAGTGATCGTTTGGAGGTTATACGGGCAAGCCACGACTTGACCGATCACTCCATGTGGAAGAGTGGTGGACTGTGATTGTGGTGACGCCTCATTGATAGCCTAACTCATGTCTTAGGCTGTCCGTCCAAGTCAGCGAAGTTGGACGGACGAGAAGACTTGCAACCTCATCTGCGACCGTCGGATTAGGGTTTAAGAGGTGCGCAAGTTCCTTCTTTCGGCTTGGTCGAATCCAAGCATGGTAAGTGCTTTATGAGGACCCGAACGAGGCATGTGTGTAGACGACATGCTGGTGTCCATGTCTATACTTCACTATCCCACGAAGGTGCGATCTAGGCCACTCAAGTTCTACGGTAAAGAAGAGCGGGTGAGATCGATTTGCAATGAAATTCCATGTTGCAAAGGAGTTGGAAACCGCGCACCATGCCTACTTCGGGCGCGCGTTTCGAGACATCCGGCCATGGTTGGCCTTGGTCGATCGGTCATGTGTGTAGGTGGGCCCATGATGATCATGTTGACATGCTCGGGAACATTTAAGTCTACATCTACACCCCTCCGTCAAGCTTGCGAAGATGGACGCTCGTGATCGATTAACGACATATGTAACATGTCGCAAACCCTAATTAGGGTTTTGGATCGGTCGTGTATACACGATTTCAACCTAACGGTTTGGAAAGCTATGCTCCTCCTTTGGGAGGCCGACCATCCGGGGGCCCACATTGGGTCGATGGTGAACATGGTGATACCCGATTGACGGTCCTAGGCTCGATCTAATCCATCCAAACATCTTTGGTGAAATTGGATGGTCGTGATCAATTTGAGACCTTAGTGGAATTTCTGCGACCCTTTGCATTACGCTGCCATACTTATGGCAAACTCCACGTTGCTCTATGGCTAGGTCGGGGAGATGGTCGACCGGGAAGGTAGAGAGGGGGCCGTCGGTGTGCGGGACAAGCTTGTTCGACCGGTCATGGGATAATCCACGCCGTCCAATCATGCGTCGGTGAAGTTGGATGACTGTGGCTGGTTTTGAGACTAGTTGGCGGTCTTGTGCGCCTGGCTTTTCTGTCGCTCCACACTCCCAACCATCCTACTTTAGGCTGGTGTTCGGTGGTTATTTAGGAGGCATGGTATGTATTTGACCGACCGGGGGCATAAACGGGCCTCGCCGGTGGTCATTAAGGTGGTAGCTTGCTCTGCCGAGGATCGTCTAGGTGGTTAAATCATGCCAACTTGCGTGGTCGTGATTGTTTCGAGACCGATATGGACAGTCGAGATTCAAAATATGCTCAATCGGGCTAGCATAACACACCGAGATATGTAGGCACGTAAGGACATTTCGTACATGTTTCATTATTAATGCTTGAGGTTCGTGTTGTTTTGCCGAGAACAACACTCAGTCGTCATGCCACACCAGTGAATGCAGTACAGGAAATACAAGGTTTGGTCATCCATTAATTAATAATGTCAGTAAATTCACGAGGGTATATGGGATTGTTGCTACATGCTCCAACCTGGATGAATTTTTGTGTATTTAATTCACAAAATACTGGGATTGTTGTCACATGCTTCATTCTAGGTGAATTAGTAAGGTGAAGAAGTATTCATCACTTATTAATGGCTTTATCTTTTTGCGGGATGTTAGCGCATAATTTTGGCCTTTACAATTTTAGCCCTAAATGAAAATCCACCATCAACGGTATTAATTTCCTCTTTAGAATTAATATAGAAACGCTTAAATTTGTTGGTTAAGCCCAAGTTTGGATCTATGGTCAATTTCTAAGAGGCGAAGTTTGGATTTGAGTTCATTTATGGGAAGAGATTTAATCTTGTCATTTGAAAAACTATTCAAAGAATTATTAAGGTGGTCAAGAAGGGTATTATTATCCATAGAAGTGGGGAATGAGTGAAGGAGAATGGCTTCATCAGAAAGATCATAGACGTCTGCTAAAATGATAAATCGAGATGAGGGAGGATAATGAGAAAACAAAATAAAAGGAAAAGAGAAAATTTCATACCATAAAGTTGCTTATTGGCATCTTGAAGACTAGATATTTTGTTCTTTTGAGTGGAAGAATCAGCTTCTAATTGTATGTTCTTTTCGCGAATATCAACAGCTTCAGCTTCCAGTTCTTCGTTTCTCTTGCGAAGTTGAAGATTCTTCTTTCAAGAATCCCACGTCTTTTTCCAAATCTGGAGGCAACAACGAAAGAATCCTTCCCGGTCTGTGAAGGAAAATGAAGAAATTGTCAAGATATAGTATAACTTTAAATCATAATTATGAATAAATAGAGAAATGAAGGCATACCAAGATACCAAGTGAATTCAGAAAGCTAGGAGTCACTGATCCGGAGACTCCATGAAGAGAATCATCACCATCCGAGTAAAGGGGCGTCACGTATATTTGCAAGAGCTTTGCATGTGCTAGTGATATGATCATCCCCGATCCCTTGCATGGAGTCGGGAGAAGATGCTAGACAATTGTGTCATTGAAGATTCGGGTGGAAAATCTTCCCTTGCGAAAGAACTATCAATATCATTATTATCATCATCATCGGAACTTTCGCCGATCAAGATTTAAAGGAGGAGGAGAATGAACTTTTCGTTTATGTGAAGGTGGGGCGGCAGATTTCTCCTTGCGAAGAGAACCTTTATTTTTGCCTTTGGTCTTCGCAACCTTAGATCCTTCTTCTTCAATAACTACAACACCAATCTTCGCACACAAATGAAGATAAGAAACAGGGCAACAATATTGTTAAAAGTAATAAAAAAAGTGTTTCTTACTTCATCCATGATGGAGCGTAGAATAGATAAAGTGCTAGCTTTCCCAGTCCTGTTGTAGCTTGATCTCAGCTTTTTAATCTAAAATTTTCGCAAGAATTAGAGAACAAGAAAGTAACAATAAATGAAAGATTATGAAGTGAGCAAGATTTGAAGACATACCTCTTTCTCTTTCCAGGGCCAATTAAATACCCAAGGTTGATAAGTAGCGAGATTCATAGAAGCACATTTGAACCTGAAATATAAGGCCCCTTCAAAACCAAAGTGGAAAGACACACCATCTCTGTCATCTTTAGAGTGACGAGGAGTATTATCCTTGCTAGAATTCCAGTCAATATCTTGCATAAGTATTTTATCATCAGCAATGTTATCTTTTCTCTTCAAGTGGAAACCCCAGCGAGTACTATCTTTCTTCATGGGTATTAATTCATAATTTTCAATGAAGCCTCTCTTCGTATATTTTTCTCGCGTAGTATTTACAACTCTTTAAAATTTGGATCCCTAGCTTCTTTTGATAAAGAGACCCTTTACCAAACACCATGGTTAGCGAATTCAAGAATTAAACGAATGCGGTCCCCACTCAATTGGTAGATGGCTCGCGAGAAGTTCGCATGAGCAAGAATTTCGTAAAACAAAGGAAGGTTAGGATCATAGAGAGGAATGGGAAGGCCAACGAGAATCGACCAAGCGAAACTATGATTTCTTTATCATCACAATGATGATCGAAAAACAATTTAGCGTGAAAGAATGGATTTAGCTCCTTGATTGGGAATGGTGGCTAATGTAAAACCCTTCTTTTCGAGATCTTTCCGAATTCCTTCAAGAGAAGTTTCATTTTTACGACCAAGTGGAGGCATTTTAAGTATGGGAATGAAGAAAAAATTAAAGATCTAAAGAAGTAGAAACAATAAAATTCAGCGGGGAGCGGAATTTACGGAGAAACGGTGAAGAAAATTTGCGAGAAAAAGATAAGAAGGAAACTAAAAAAGAAGAAGAAGAAGAATGAGAAGAATATATATAGAGAGAAGAATTCTCGAGAAGATAAGCACATTTAATGCGAAGAGTAGACGTGAACGGTTGAGAAATAACGGTTGAAAAGGACGTGTCAAAAAATGGAGGGAAGAAGAGATACGTGTAATAAATTCTGCGTAAAAGTACGAGAATCATGTCAATACATAAGAATATGGAAAAATGAACAGGCACTGCGGCATTTTGAAGCACTAATTCTCATGACATTCTCTCCTTCGCAGAGAAGACATGAGAAGAGGCAAGATGTAGGATCGTAATATCGCAATATCAATACCATTGCGAAACCTTTATACAACACATTGCGAAGACATCGCATATTGGTTACGAGAAATGACGCGAGATGATGACGCAGTACCTAAACACGAGAAAGATGTGGAGACCTAGCGAGATTTAGGAGTGTTGCAAATTTAACATTTGTATACTTACGAGAATATCGCAAGCCGCATCCGAAAATAAAGGATGCACTTAGTAATCACCCACTATGTAATATCCTATATAAAGAGCCGAATGTGCTTAAGGTGAAAGAGATCTTTTGAGAGTGGGAGAAAGTTTTGAGGAGAGAAAAGTCTAGAATAGCGGTTGTATTCTCGATTTCATTTCCTTCTTGTAAAATTTCTAACTCAATTAATAAAAGTGTGATTGTTGATCTTAAAGATGTGTTGATTATTATGAATTCTTGTGAGGGATGTATTGTGGTAATTCCGCAACTACAATATTAGTGTGTCCGGCTTCAAATAACATTATTCCATCAAAGAAGACCATGGTCCAAAACTTTAGAGTTATTAGAAGCAAGACAGTTGAAACCTTTAACACCGTTACAAGATAAGTACCTTCTTCTCTTGGTGAGATACGTTCAACGACAACACCTCCACACTACACCAAATTCCCGGATTCGTAACAGCAATTCGTAACGGCTTAGTGGCCGTTACAAAATTCCCGTTACAAATGGCCGTTACGAAAAATTTGTAACAAGCAGGAGCCGTTACTAATTTTTTAAAAATTCGTAACAGAGCTAAGCCGTTACGAAATTTTTTATAGGCGTGCCAGTCACACGCTTGGTCACACTTGGGTCGTAACACCTGGGTTATGTGCGCGTGCTATTCACATGCGTGGTATTATGTTTCATCTACACCGTGTATTCCTAAACTAATATCTCTACCCTTCATTATAGTCTCGAGATGCACATCAATCATAAAACCCTAACATAATATGAATATCTCTACCATATTTCTTCTTCTCTATCTCTTTTTCTTTCTGTTTATCTCCGCCTCATCTTCCCTCTTCATCTCTCTCTCGATCTCTCTACACAGGAAGAAAAAATAGATACTCAAAATCCTGAAAAAGCAAGATCTTCTTCTGTTCTTTGTTTTTATTCTTCTTAGAATGAGAAATTTTTCATATCAATTAAGCAGAAATCTAGGGTTTGAGTCGAATTGAAGAACGTGAAGATTCAGATGATGGTTTGAATGGATCTCGAAATTGAAGATGGGTTTGATTCAGGTGAGGTTTTCGGTATTGTGGATTGTGAATTCTGAAATTAGGGTTCTCATGGTGTTCTGGTGTGAACAAGGAGAGAAATTAGAAGATTGAAATGGGTTGAAGGTTGTTGTTGAAGATGAATGACTAGATGAATGTTTAGGAAAAGTGCGGGGAAGGAAGAATTGGAAAAGTGTTGAAGTCGATTCAATTGTGAGCTGGTGTTGGTGGTGAATGGGTGAGTTTTAGTAGAATCTGTAGCTGCTAGACATGAAGAACAGTTGAGGAAGGAAAGAAGGAAGAAAGAACCAAGAGTGTCATGATGTTGCGGTGGTGGTTTCATTCACGGGGAAGTTAGTGATGTTGTTTAGCAATGGAGATGGAATTGGTAAAAGGGTTTGATGGTTTATTTGCTTGAAGAAGAAGTGGGTTCAGTGGAGATGAAGAAATTTTGGTAGTTCAATATGAAGAATGGATTTTGAATGGAAGATCTGTGTATGGTGTGTGAAGGTAGTTCTTTGAGTCAGTCGCGCCTTTACCTTTTCATACAATTCATGAACTAAAAACCTTTGTTTTGTTATCTCGCTATACCATTTAGATTGACTTTCCCCTTTACATTCCATGGCTTTTCACAAAGTTAACCAGAAGGTCAACTGAATCTTAGCGACAAGAGGAGTACCCTAACTTATTCGAGGATTGGCAGGTTGCTCTATCTGTGGAATCTAAAATTTCGGAGATAAGGTATCCCTTTGGCTTTATTTTTTTGTATGTGTCTTCTAATATTATTTGTTAATGTTGTTACAATTTATAGTTATTTGTAGTTGTTTTTGGTCATAATCCAGTAAGTGAAATATGCTATAAATTTGTAACATAGCTAGACAAGCTGATATGTTTGACTTAATGATCTCGCTCCCCGGAATTCCTACGCGGGGGATCATTTTGTAACCTTCAAATGCATTACCTCGATAGGATTTTTGGGCATTAGTGTATTATCTTAATGAGCGACGTACCGGTTTTCTGTTTTAAATTTTTGTTTGATGTTTCTTACTCAAATTACATTGGCTCATAAGGGCCATTATTTCTGGACATATATGATTTGTCGTATGCACCGTCATTGTAAAATTTTTGTTGTTTCTCAGCAGAGGAATTCACCCTCTGTACATATTATCTAAGCTACATAGAGAAATCAAATCGTATGGAGGCTTTCAAAACACCGCAACTTGATGAATGAGGAGGAGGCACCACTTGAAAATGGTGATTTGGCTCACGAGGTATCCTTGGGCTCTATGTAAAATGCTACCTTTTCTATTCTTTTCTTCAAAGTGATGGGATTTGGATGTTGATTTGTTTCACTTTCATGGCTTATGAGGTAGAAGAGAATAGAGAAGAACATGAAGAGCGAGGAACCCGGGAAGAAGAGGTCGTTGAGGTTGATGCGATTCTACGGATGGCGTTGTTCTTGTAAACGATGTAATGAAGTCAAGAAGAGTGGGGTGTCAAGAAGAGTGGGGTACGAATAATGAAGGAACCTCATCGGCTAAAAGAAATTGGTTGGGCAAGTCTGAAAATCCAATTTTTGTCTCTCGGTGATTAGTTAAACGATGTCTTAATCATCCTGTCATCAAATAATACTTGCTAAGATTTTTAAGATCTTGAAAAATCACCCCGGTCCGTATTGATGTGGGCCCTAGAGATCACGAGAAAAACTATATGTGACCAACCTTGATAGTAGTATTATTACACGCTCATCGGTTTACAAATCGATGAGTAAAACTTAAAACTTCTTTGTTCCATTCTGCTCCCGTACATTTCAAATGGTCCCTATCTAATATGAAGAGTCAAATGTCAAAGATGATGGTATGTTCATTAATAAATGCTATTGTCGTTGTGATGCGATTTATGGCTCCACGTTATTAGGGTCCAATCAAAGACAGTGGGTTCCAGTCATTATACACTCTCTCAAGGTAAGCGAAAAGAACATTTTTACATGCCATCCCTTATCTTGGATCCCTAGACACTTCTTTATCGAATTTAATTGTATCATAGGGTTTATTTGTGTGTGCATAAAATGAACACTTATATCATGTGTGCGCGGTCAAAGTTCTCGAACGATTACCATAGCCACTTCTTCGCTTTCCAATATTTTGATTCATGCCATCCCTTATCTTGGATCCCTAGCCACTTCTTCGATTTCCAATATTTTGATTCTTCTCTTCATTGAGTGTGTTCTCCATTTTTCCGATTCGAGGCATCTTTGCAGCACTTTTTGCATGCAAGCTTTCGAACACCTAACATGAAGGCACGGCTCAATACATTCCGCGAGGAGTTCCGTGCAGTTTGGCGCAATTATAGCGAGATATAAATGAGTGGTCCTAGTTTCAACAATGTAAGTGGAGCTTTCTTTGTGTCCTAATGTTCTCGGTTGATTCACTAGTTTTTTCTCAGGATGTGAGAAGGAACTTTTATCTAATATCTTCAAGTTCCATCCATGATTTTCACAAACCTGCAATTGCTTTGCATACTCATCTAAGTTTGGTTCTCCGTATTTTAGTAATTGTTGGTAGTCGTTAGGCCTTTCTTGTCCCTCTCTTACACTTGTTGTGTCGAATCGTCCCGTACTTTTAACTTGCATGTATTAGATCTCGCTTTATAAAAGCGGTCAGAGCTTATATAAGAGGTGAGTAGTTTTCCTTCTCTTTACACATCTACTCTCAACTATGTCACTAGTGGATTGTTGCATTGTATATGGGTATGCATTTTATTTTCAAAGCATGGAAATTCAAAATAGAAAAGATGAAATATTCTATTGAAATTTCTTGAGCACGTGGTTCTAGTAGAGGCTTGTGTAGGAAATAATGACCTCTTCCATGCATAACCATTGGTTGTTGAACTTAGGTATCCTATGTTTTTAGTTGATTTTTTTGTTGTTGCTCTTGTTAACACGGGTTTTGTCC
Source organism: Papaver armeniacum (assembly GCA_023531295.1). Taxonomy (NCBI): domain Eukaryota; kingdom Viridiplantae; phylum Streptophyta; class Magnoliopsida; order Ranunculales; family Papaveraceae; genus Papaver; species Papaver armeniacum. The sequence goes on along the minus strand of JAJJWW010010580.1, from coordinate 20,644 downwards.
TTCCATCATGGGTACACTTTTGCGTGGGCAAGCTACTCCATGATGTGGGTTCTCTTAATTCATTTGCGGTAGTGTAATTAGTCTTCTTTTTGAATGCATTCTTTAGGTTCTTAGTTATGTATTGTCCATTGCGGTAGGCCTTCCCGAGGGTGTTCTCAATATGATTTTATATATGGTCCTACGGATGGTGCAACACTTGCTAGTCATATGGATGTCGACAAGGTTGGTTTTCCTATATCCGAGGAAGATTATATATATCGAAGATTGCACTTAATAACAAATTTTGTTTTCTCGTGTATTTACATAGAAAAGGCCGACTTCTTGACTTGATTTCAGGGGATCAACTATAACCTAAAACAAAATTGTTTACGAACCGGGCCGGTAGAAGCAACCTTAAGCCGTGAATCGGAGCTTGGAGGAAATCTCCATTCATTGTATGTAAAGATGCCGACATTGACGAGGTCATTGAAACTCCCCACTTTGCTCTATTCTTTAACCAGGTAATTATGTTCCTGGTACCCTTTTGTTTCTTAGTGTTGCTTAAGTTTTCTCATTTACTTGCACCTCTATGTATGTTTAGTTGTCTATTTGGTAAATTTAATAAATTTGGTAGCCTTAAGTTGGGATTCTTATAGATGTTTTTGGATTGTTTTTGTGTAGATAGGTTGGGAATTATGAACTTAAAGCCGGGTATTACGGAGAACTTGACGAAGAATGTTGCAAGGATAGCTTAGGGATGATTTGTGCTTGGAGACTAGTGTTTGGGAAATGCTCAACTCATTAGGTCCCTTATCACCTACTAGTGTTGTAAGTTTCCATGTAGTATCCGTGATTTAAGTTGGAAGAATTTGTGAACCGAACTTAGGAGATTAGAAAATTTTGAAAGTTTCTATTAATCGAACATAGGGACTTAGTAAGTTTCTATGTATTCCTTAGAATTTAATACTTAAAATACTTAGAATTTGTGTTCTTTTTTGACATGAATTGGTTCAATTGATTGTTGAATGTGGATGATGGATGAAATGAAAGGTGGACGCTAATTGGAATCCCGGCTTACTTCCGGCAGAAAATGAACTACCATGTCAATATTGACCTGGTCAAAATTGGTCAGTATTGACTAATTTTGACCACGTCAATGTTGGTTTGCGAGAATTTTTTTCGTTACAAAAAAAGTTAAATAACGACTCCAAGTCAAGTTTCAACTTGCCACGTAATGTACTGTGGCATGTTACTAATTTGCCACGTAATGAATGGCTCCCTCGCTTGTTACGACCTCACAAGTACAAAAAAAAAAAATCGTAACGGCCCCGAGTCATGTTACGTGTCAATTCGTAACGGCTCGGAGCTGTTACTAAGGCCGTTACAACCAAAAAGTCGTAACGGCTCCATTGCCGTTACAAGAAAAATGTAACACCCACTTTTGCAATGAGTAAGAGCCGTTACAACCCGTTTTATTAACGGCTCGGTTCTGTTACGAATCCGGAATTTGGTGTAGTGCCAACTAGAGATTTTGGGTACATTAAGACACTAGTTAATGTCAAAGCACCTTCCAACCAATGTTAGCAAGTAAGAACAACATTTTAGGAAAAAAAGTAAAAGAAACTTGTATAAACCCCAAAGTATATTAATTGACCCCGAATATTATAACTTACATTGTCATTCCAATATGCATGATATACCTTTTCATAAGAACATGCAACATATAGAACATAGACTTTATATTCCACCATGTGTAACTAGCAGTTACCCATCCATATTGCTTGTGTAACTAACTAATAGTTATACATCCATATGACTACTGAAATATATTTACAAAAGGAATAAAATTCTTAATTGTAACTTTTATACCATTTGGATGAGGCTCGGTCACATGATCAACTATGAGGACATATAGATATAATAATCAACTCATATAAAGTAAAAATGATTAAAGGATCGTAAACATCAGTGTCTCCGTGTTCCTAGACACTTCGTATTCATAAGAAAACCATGAATAGTTCTGGAGCATAGAAATCACACACAACCCAAGATCAACAAGACCACGAGACAAAGCAAAAAAAACTAAGCATTTAAGGTTTAACATCAAACTCTACATACCAAATATAAATCAAAATACACCGATCACGAAATTAACGATATCGTTAATCCGCCACTAATTCAACGCAAAGAAATCCATTAAAAATTAGATTAGATTAATTCATATCCAAATCCAAATCTAGATATACAAGCTTAAACTTCAACCTCAAAACACTTAAATTAACCAACTAATTACCAAACAAATTAACAAGGCTCCAACGGAATAAATTCACCACCATAAGTACATGCAAATTCTAATAACAAATGCATGAAAGCATTTCATATTTACTCATCCAATATAAGTATATACACATTCTCACAACATTGCAACTTTCATTACCATGAATAATCGAATGGATTCATCATCTTCAACGATTTGGCTCCTATTTTCTAATCTACAGGAAAAATCTACAAAATCAGATTTGGCCAAAAAAATCAAACTACTCCGTCTTCGAAAATATTAAATGGGTAATACAGATTCACATATAAGGATTACAAATCTGGAGTCTAATTTTCAATCAGGATAAATGATTGAAAGATCAATAGATTCTCTGTGAAGAACCCTAAAAGTTTTGGGAATTTTTTTCAATTTTTTTTTTAAATTTCTAACTTAAAACAAAGAGAAATAAGAGATTCAAGTAGATTTGAATGCTAATCATGAACCGGATAATAAATAAGTGAAACCAAAGTTTTATGTTTCGAAATCTTAATACCAAGGAAACTTATATATTATTTAGTATTTGTTGATGAAATCTTAGGACTTCTTTGTTGATGGCGAATTTACTCAACTTTATTTTTCATTTACGACAATAAATCTATTAAAATTGAAGATTTAGTGAGAATTTGATGTGTTTTTTCTCTAGATTTATTGCTTGAACGATTGATTAACTTTATGTCATTATCGATTTAGGTTTGTATTGTTGAATCGGTTGCCGATGGTTTAGGTTTCGAGATCTCTGAAAATAACCAAAATTATTTTGGAGAGAAATAGGTCTGAGAGAGAAAGAAAATCTGGCTGAAAAGCTCTCATGATTTCAAACATAGAACAACTTCATATTGTGCATGCTTGATCTTGCTTTCAAAATTGCTCCTTGGTGACGGCTAGGGCTGCACATGGTTCGGTTGATGCGGTTTTTGGCGAAAAAACAAACGAAATCAAGTACTCGGTTTTCCAATATTGCAAACCGATGAAACCATTTAGCCTATCCGGTTTCATTCGGTTTTGAGCCTTCCTAGGTTTCGGTATAAAACTGGTCGGTTTTTGGTTAACCGACTCCGATTTGAAATTCTAGTTTTATTTACGTCGGTTGTACAAAACTTGACAGTTAACTTTTTTCTAAACCCGTCATAAACTTGTTATTTTTACGTAATTTTAAACACATTGGATGTTCTTCCAACACACATTAAAAGAAAAACTAAATTGCGAAGAGTCTAATTTCTCTTTAGTTACAAAAGAACACCACAAGTACATAACTGATTGTTCCTTATGAAGCTTACGCATCTCTTTAGATGGGCAATCAAACCAAAGAGTCCCATTCTTCACAGGATCGCATGTAATCTTATGTTACAATGCACCGACACATAGCATGTTTTGAAGGTGGCTCTTCCCTAACAAAGTGATCCCATATTGCAGCTCTAATTTGACGATGCCTACCAAATGGTGTTGTCCACGTTTTCCGAGGAAAGTTTAAAAGTACCTTCACATAAGTGGAACAAATAACATATCAAAATCTAGCCACCACATATCAAAATGCAGCCAACATAATTTCATTATTCAATATTGTAGATGATCAAGAATCCCACATAACCTCAAGAACACTATGTTGGCAAGAACATACCCCATATAGCTCGGTTGGAAATGTTTTTCATTTCCTTTTAATTCCCAAATATGTATAATTTTAGTTACCCACACATATGTATAGTTCATATTCCAGTTTTTTACTTAGAACCTATTAATATTATGCCATACATCAACACAAATCTTATACTAACGGTACACAATTTTAAAATAAAATTGAACCAAAGGAAATCAAGCCTCATACTAACAAGACACAAATCTCATAAAATCAAGCCTCCGAACCAAAGGAAATAACATAAGAGAAAATTATTCATTCAATTGAATAAATTTAACATTAGATTTACCCAATCATTCTTCCGTAATCCCCTTTTCACTTTTAAGTCAACCTAAATTAGTATCACAAAACCCTAATTTTCATATTTATAGCATCAAATCTAACTAATAATTTCATAAATAATTCAAATCTAACGCTTATAAGTAGATCTACCTTTCTTTTGTTCTACAAATGGAGAAAAACCTTACCAATGAACCCTGAAATCACAAAGCGGTAATATCAAAATCTATAAACATACAAAATAATTAAAATAACGACGAACGAAAAATTGAGAAGAGATTTAGGTAATCGAGATTTACCCTTTTGTTGTAGAGATGGAGAAAAACTTTAACGATTATATTGATGGTGGATTTTCATTTAAGGCTAAAATTGTAAAAGCCAAAATTATGCGCTAACATCTTGCAAAAGATAAAGCCATTAATAAGTGATGAATACTTCTTCACTTTACTAATTCACCTAGAATGGAGCACGTGGAAACAATCCCAAAGATTCGTGAATTAAATACACGAAATTCATTTAGGTTGGAGCATGTGGCAACAATCCCATATACCCCGTGAATTTACAACATTATTAATTAATGCATAACCATCCTTGTATTTCCTGTACTCATTACCGGTGCGGCATGACGACTGAGTGTTGTTCTCAGCTGAGCAACACGAACCTCCAAGCATTAATAATGAAGCATGTACGAAATACCCATACAGCTATAACTCTCGGTGTGCTATACTAGCCCGATTGAGCATACAACTCTCGGTGTGTTATACTAGCCCGATTGAGCATACAACTCTCGGTGTGTTATACTAGCCCGATTGAGCATACAACTCTCGGTGTGTTATACTAGTCGATTGAGCATACATCTCTCGGTGTTTTATACTAGCCCGATTGAGCATATTTGAATGCGGATTATCCATATCGGGTCGAAACGGTCACGACCATCCAACTTCACCAAAGATGATTGGATGACTTGGATTGGATCCATAACCCCCAAGGTGTATTGGAATATTCACCACCGACCCAACGCGGGCCCCGCATGGTCGGCCTCCCCAAAAGGGTGGCATAGCTTGCCAAACCGTCCAGCCAAAACAGTATGGATGAGAAACCCTAAATTAGGGTTTGTGGCACATTACATGTGTCGCAAAACGGTCTCAACCATCCATCTTCGCAGGCATAGATGGAGGGTTTAGATGTAGACTCAAAGGGCCCAGAGCATGTCAACACAATTACCGTGGGCCGCCTACATACTGATTGATCGGTCAGGACCAACTATGGTTGGTCGTCTTGATTCGTGCGCCCCAAACTGGGTATGACACACGGCCGGCAAAACCTAATTAGGGTTTGTGTCGCGATCACGAGCGTCCCTTTTCTCCTACTCGGATGAAGGGTCCAGGAATAGACTAAGCGAGTCCTGTGGTATCAACATGATCACCGCGGCCCACCTATCTCCACACCCGATCGGCCAAGACTAAACTTGGATGTACACCTCGATTCGCTCGCCCAAGCTAGGCGTGGTCACACTTCCCAACCACAACCGATCTCGACCGCTCAAATTTTCCCGGACAAATTGAGTGGCTTAGATCACGTTTCTATGGGACAATAAAGTACAGGCGTGTACACCATCCCACCGTATGCACGCCGGACTGATCGGCCAAGACCGACCAGGCTTGGTCGTCTTGAAACGCGCGCCCGAAGTTGGCATGATGCACGGCTTTTGCCGCACTGATTGCTGTTGCAAATTGATCTCGACCACTCAACTTCGCCTGACAAATTGAGTGGCCCCAGATCACACTTTCACGAGACAATGAGGTATGGGCGCCTACACCGTCATGTCGTCTACACACATGCATGATCGGCCCGCCAAAATTGTATCCCAAGCTTGGATTCGACCAAGGCGAAGAGTGATGCTTGCGCACCTCTTCAAAAACCCTAATTCCATCAACGATCTGAGATGAGTGTCTCAAAGATCATCTCGTCCGTCCAACTTCACCGCTTGGTTATACAACCACAGTCGGAGTTAATTGGTCGGTGAGGCGTCATGGTGATCACCACCGTCACTCTACCACACCAAGATGCGATACTCATAGAGTACACACGATACTTCACAAGTATCGACTTCCTAAATAAATTAGTTATTTAATCTAACATTACATGCTACTTTCGAGTGGGTCCCACGATCCATACACTCGAGACATCAATCATGTCACAAACTGGGGATATCTTGGGGTATTGGTCCACTGTGGTTTACGGCGTACGGCGTGCAACGCGCCATCACAAGAACGTGTCGAAGTCATGGACGGTTAGAGATGACAGGAGAAGTGGGCAAGACCGGGCCGTGTAACACTAACACACAACTCCACTACTTCATCACCGCACTTCCTCCACTTCCCACGAGAGACCCGAGTAAGGCTCAAATGACTTGTATAAATATGTTTTCCTCCCTATTTCCAAAAAATAGAACAAGTCCAGGACAACGAGAGGCAAGTGTTGATACAATCGTATTCAAACACCGGAACTGATAGATTACATCATGCAAGCCAGTCCAGCTTTCTGATACAAGTCATACATAGCCAACACCTTCACAATCTCAACACCTTCTTCGCTTCCCTCCCTAAGATCAACCCCATCTCCTTCACTTTGTGACCGAAACAAGTCTGGGAACGACCATTTCTTGGTTTAGGCCGGATTTGCACGATTGATTTCTCAAATCTACAAGCACTCCCGTGCGAAAGTGCAATTGTTTAAGGTTTAGACTCATTTCTCATCCACACACCCCAAATTACCAAAACCTATGAAATAGTTTTCACCCATAAACAATTGGCGACCACAAATGGGAGGTTAATTCTATCGGTTGTAAAGTCAATTTCTTGATACCATTCAATCAATTTCGAGATGGTTGGTCTTAGGACCGCCTCGATAGTCTCAAATCCTGATGGTTCCTCCAACGGTGATACCCCTCCTCCTAATGGCGTATCTCGACGGCATGATCGGGAGATTTCCAACATTAAGCGACCTAGCATGGGTACGGGAGATTCACATGAAGAACATGAAGCTAATCAAAGAAGCGGTAAACGACATACTTGATCTCCTCATTAAGATTACATCGAGAGATGAGCGTTCGGAGACCTCTACACCGGGACTAGTTCCCCTTAGATCAACGACTTTACTACGAACTGCAGAACAAAGTGGATCGTAGCGGCATCTCTAGTGGAAAGATTGTGTGAACTCTTGCACCTCTCGAAGAATCAACGGGCGAGAGATGTTTGCCGCAATTAATAAAATAGCTGCGGACGTACACTCGACTCCTTCACGTCAGGTAAGTCCTAACCGCATCGGAAACATCTCGTAAATAATGTTACATTTACATAAGACGACATGATGGCGAGAGGGAGGTCACAACCGGGCCCTACATGTTACCGCACGCATCAAGGGTTCGAGAGTTCGGAGGGCCCTCGTCGACAGGAGAATCTTCTAATGTGATTACTCTCAAAACTCTCAAAGACAGCCAAGGTTAGCCCATGCAAGATTGTACGACATGCCCACCACAATGCCGGGACTTCAAGAAAATGACCAACACATACCGGTATGTCAATCAATTTATCAATAGGACCTGTTCGATCAAAAGTGAAATTTGAAGTCATAGAAAATGAGTCTGACTACCATATGATACTAGGAGACCGTGGCTTCATGATAATAAGGTCATCCCTTTAACATATCACCGTGCTCAAGATCATACTAAATGAGGAAGTCATCCGTAATCTGCATCATTGTCTCCGTACGCACCAATATGCGAGTGGAACTGCTTCTAGCCAAAAGAAACTCCGCGGGGAGAGTCGACAAAGTCTGTGTACCCCACTACCCACGTGGGCTTCAATCCGGAAGAAGACCGACTTGCATCACTTGGGGCTAAGCACTACGACACACCTTTTCCTCGACGAGGCGTCCATCTTCATCCGGTGAAGCTTCAACCCATGCCCACACCAAGAGAGAACGCACTTTCGAGGCAAACCGTGATCGAGAAGGGGAAGATAATATACGAGCGCCGTCGTTAGAAATTAGCAGGAGAGACCCCGGCACCCGCCCCTCTCCGACTCGCTGAATGCTTTCAAGAACGACGAAACACAAGAGGAGGTATTGACGCTCCGCAACGGCCTACAAGATGGCACCAACTCCACAACCGAGACGATCTCGAGACTGTAACACGGAATGAAGAATCTCCCAGGCCTCTCTATCGGCCGACTGGCCCGTGGACGAACGTGCGAGTCTTGTCCAACTACTCAAGGAGTACCGAGATGTGTTTGCCTGGACATACGAGGAAATTCCCGGTCTATACGAAATATTGGTCACCCATCACCTACATGTCATACCGGATCCAATCCAATCAAGCAATCTACGAGGAAATCTGGACACGAAGTGGAAGAACAAATCAAGAACGAAATTCGAAGTTGCTAGTCGCTCGGCTTCATCGACCTATTCATCATCCGACACGGTTAGCTAATGTGGTCCCAAAAAAAGAAGAAAAACGGACATATTCGGTGTTGCGTGGATTTCGAGAGACTTAAACAAGTGCTGCCCAAGGACGACTTTCCTCCGCCTAACATCGACATGTTAGTAAGACGCCACCAGCGGACACGGCATGTTCTCCTTCATGGATGATTACAACGGCTACAATCATATAAGGATATATGAGCACGACGCAAGTAAGATAAATCCTTCCGAACCCCTCTTGGCAATTTTTACTATAATGTTATGCCATTCGGTTTAAAGAACGCCGGCGCAACGTATCAATATGCTATGACGGCAATCTTCCACGACATGATGCATAAGCAAGTCGAAGACTACGTGGATGATATAGTAGTCAAATCCAAGACTCAAGATATCCTCACAATGTCGCGCCGTGAACTGTGAAGGAGCTCCAAAACTTCATGGGCAAGGTGAACTTTGCTTCATTCATACCCTGCAAGAAAGGATCAAGTTTCGTCCGGATCACACTACAACGAGAAGCGTTTCGGAGGATTCAACAAATATTGTCATCTCTCGAATCATCACAAAGGGCTAGCCTATTATGTCGACCGTATAAGAGCGAGCATGGGACATCTTCGGATCCACTCAAGCCGGCACCTCAAGGGAGCAGCCTCAAGAAGATAACGATGTCCGCGTGTCATGTCGAGAAAGAATTCGGGCGAATCACTCTATCGAGAGGATGGTGCATGTCCACCTTGTTATGTTGGAGAATCTATACTTTTGGTCATCCTATGGACTTCATGAAGCCGTTGAACGCTCATCTACGACAAGATCTACCCCGTCAGTAAAGAACTGTGCCTTCCGGTAATGAAGAGCCTCGTGATGTTCATGGAAGCATACATCCCACCAACATGCAATACAACCTTCAGCCTTCCATAAGCAGTTTCGCTGAAGAAGCAAGAGGAAAGCCACCGAGATACAACATCCTGTGCGTCCAAAATTGCCAACTCCAACTCCAGCACCATATGCATGACTGCCGTAATGGTGAAACAACGTCCAAGATATTCCATATCGGATCGATGGTAACTACATCAATGAGAAACGCTTTCGGTAATTTGTCTCCGTAGAAGATTTAGTTATGTTACCAAAGGAGTATGGCCGGGACTTCTTAGCACCGCCTATCTCAAAGACAAATTTCATGAACCTGGCGTGACAACGTCTATCAAGTCCAAAGCTACGGATACTCGTGGGCGGGGATTGTCTCCTCTTCTCTATTTCGTGAAGAAAACGTCAAGAAATCCATCGGTTCAGCTTATCCCTCTAACAATGAGACGAGATCTACCACAATATGAAGACTGCCAAGTTCGTTCGTAGATATCACGCCTCTCCCTGCTAGTCTCTTCTGATCAGAGTTGTTTTCAGGAACTGTTGTTGCTCGTCGATTAATGTCATCCAGAGCTTCACCATATCAACGACCATTACATACAAAGACCCATCGGGCATACAAGATAGAGCCACGTAGACCACGCTTGGGGGACCGAGGTTCAAGATGAAATTCCTTTACAGTCGCCAAGAACTTCTTCAACACTTTCTCCAAGATAAGCCGCCTAACGCTCTCCGGGCCCGCTTGCTCCGGAAGATGCTTCAACGCTCTCCAGACCCACACCACGTTCGAACATACAAGGTTCTGGTTTGGGAAAAGTAATCACGCCTAGATCCCACATTCGAGCAAAGGGAAGACCGATGTTGGTTAGCAAGACCTAAGTGTTCGTCAAGGCAAGACCGTGTGTTGGTCGAAGTAGCAAGGATGACACTCGAGCAAGCACATAAACGTATCGGAAAAGAAAGCAAGGCCTAAGTTGATCAAGTAACAAGGCCTGCATCGCCAAGTCATAAGGCCGGTGTTGATCAAGTCACAAGGCCGCATCGCCAGTCACAAGGCCTCCATCGCTTTCAGGTCATAAGGCCAGACCGCTGGGAGTCATAAGGCCGATGTTTACTCCATACACGTGTGCACCAGCTCGTGGGATCCATCTTGTATAAAAACGCGCGATACGTGTAGTCACAATACCTACGTAACACACATTCACGTTGGATACACAAGGTCGGTTGGGTCTAAATACCGGTACGTGCTCAAGTTTCAAGTCCGGTATTGATCAAGTGACAAGTCCTGTTGCTCAAGTTTTAATTAAATATTGATCAAGTGACAAGTCCTATTGCTCAAGTTTCAAGTCCGGTATTAATCAAGTGACAAGTCCGTATCACTGAGTGACAAGTATGGTGCCGATCCAAGTCACAAGTCCTATTGGTCAAGGGGCAAGTGCGGGTGTTGGGGCGAGGCAACAGTTTGTAATTGGTCGAAGGCACACACCCGGCCCCAACCAAAGCGGGCACGTGGCGCCTCCCACTTGATCGTGCAAATTCAGCCCCAAATTGGTCGAAGCAGCACAACCGCCCCAAACAAAGCGGTGCACGCGGTGGGTCCTACGTTCGAAAGCAAGGCAGAATAACAAGCCCATGTTCGATCAAGCGGCGCATGATGAGTCCCACGATCGAGCGAAGGGCAGCAAATGTTCCGCTGAGCAGGCACACGCCCCACGCCGAGCGAACAATCACGAAGAATGCTCTCGACCGAAGCGGGCATATCAAGGTCGATCGAAGGCAAGACCGACATCATTCTACTGGGAACGCCGCCCGAACGCCTCTTGAACGTGACATGCTCCAAGGACAGGACGACTCGTCTCCCCCGGTAACATATAACTTCGTCTCATAAGTTTTATCTTTATATGTCACCATCTAATGCCTACCCACAATAGTGTAACTATTATGTGCTAGGCATGGGACTTAATATTGATGGTGGATTTTCATTTAAGGCTAAAATTGTAAAAGCCAAAATTATGCGCTAACATCTTGCAAAAGATAAAACCATTAATAAGATGAATACTTCTTCACTTTACTAATTCACCTAGAATGGAGCATGTGGCAACAATCCCAAGATTCTCGCGAATTAAATACACGAAATTCATCCAAAGTTGGAGCATGTGGCAACAATCCCATATACCCCAGAATTTACAACATTATTAATTAATGCATAACTGACTTTGTATTTCATGTACTCACACGGTGCGATGACGACCGAGTGTTGTTCTCAGAGCAACACGAACCTCCAAGCATTAATAATGAAGCATGTACGAAATACCCGCATGTGATATAACTCTCGGTGTGTTATACTAGCCCGATTGAGCATACAACTCGGTGTGTTATACTAGCCCGATTGAGCATACAACTCTCGGTGTGTTATACTAGCCCGATTGAGCATACATCTGTTTGGGGTGTGTTATACTAGCCCGACTGAGCATATTTGAATCAGATTGTCTATATCGCTCTCGTAAACGGTCACGCCATCCAACTTCACCAGCATGATTGGATGACTTGATTGGCTCCATAACCCCCAGCCAGGTATTGGAATATTCACCACCGACCCAACGCTGGCCCCGCATGGCCTGCCTCCCAAAAGGGTGGCATAGCTTGCCAAACCGTCCAACTAAAACAAAGATGGTGAGAAACCCTAAATTGGGTTTTGCGCACATTACATGTGTCGCAAAATCGGTCTCAACCATCCATCTTCGTGACATAGATGGAGGGTTTAGATGTATACTCAAAGGGCCCAGCATGTCAACACAATCACCGTGTGCCCGCACATACCTGGGATCTCCAGTCGTGACCAACTATGGTTGGTCGTCTTGATTCGTGCGCCCCAAACTGGGTATGACACACGGCCGACAAAACCTAATTAGGGTTTGTGTCGCGATCACGAGTCCCTTTTTTCCCGATCGGATGAAGGGTCCAGAATAGACTAAACAGTTCAAGAAGTATCAACATGATCACTTTGCGGGCCCAACTATCTCCACACCCGATCGGCCAAGACCAAACTTGGCTGTACATTCGATTCCGCACGCCCAAGCTAGGCGTGGGTCACACTTCCCAACCACAACCGATTCACCGCTCAAATTTGCCGGGACAAATTGAGGGCTTAGATCACGTTTCTATGGGACAATGAAGTACAGCGTGTACACCATCCCACCGTATGCACGCCTGGATCGATCGGGCCAAGACCGACTGTGCTTGGTCGTCTTGAAACGCGCGCCCGTTGGCATAATGCGCGGCTTTTGCGGCCTTTTTATTGTTGTACTTGATCTCGACCACTCAACTTCGCCTGACAAATTGAGTGGCCTGTGATCACACTTTCACGAGACAATGAGGTATGGGCGCCTACACCGTCATGTCGTCTACACATGCACGATCGGCCACCGCCAAAATTGTATCCCAAGCTTGGATTCGACCAAGGCGAAGAGCCGATGTCTTGGCGCCTCTTCAAAAAAACCTAATTCCATCAATCTGCCGCAGATGAGTGTCTCAAAGATCATCTCGTCCGTCCAACTTCACCGGATTGGTTATACAACCCGGCCGTAGAGTTAATTGGTCACAACAGGCGTCATGGTGATCACCACCTATCACTCTACCACACCATGATGCGCACTCCATAGAGTACACACGATACTTCACAAGTATCGACTTCCTAAATAACTTAGTTATTTAAATCTAGCATTACATGCTACTTGCGTGGGTCCCATCCACACACACTCGAGACATCAATCATGTCAAAACTGGGGGATACATACTGGGGTATTGGTCAAGCGGTTTACGGCGTGCAACGGTCAACGCACCATCACAAGAACGTGTCGTGAAGTCATGGACGGTTAGAGATGACGGGAGAAGTGGGCAAAGACCGGTCGTGTAACACTAACAAACAACTCCACTTCCTCCACTTCCCACGATAGACGTGAGTAAGGCTCAAATGACTTGTATAAATAGATTTTCCTCCCTATTTCCAAAAAAAGAACAAGTCCAAAAACAAGAGGCAAGTGTTGATACAATCGTATTCAAACACCTAATCGATAGCTTACATCCACTCAAGCCGGTCACCTGCATTTCCGATACAAGTCATACATAGCCAACACCTTCACAATATCAACACCTTCGCTTCCCTCCCTAAGATCAACCCCATCTCCTTCACTTTGTAACCGAAACAAGTCCTGGAAATCCGCCATTTCTTGGTTTAGGCCTTTGATACGTATTGATTTCTCGACCTACAGCACTCCGTGCAAGCAGCATTTGTTTAAGGTTTAGACTCATTTCTCATCCACACACCCAAATTACCAAAACCGGCGAATAGTTTTCACCCATAAACACAAAGAACCCCGAAATCAAAAAGCCCCTCAAATCGGTAAAACCCTTAAACATGCAACTGATAAAAAAATCAAGAAGAGATTGAGTGAATAAGTTTACCCTTTTCGTTATAGAGATAGAAGAAGAAGAAGAAGTAGGTGGATCCGAATCGATGATGGGGGAGATGGCGGTAGGCGACAAACTATAAAGAAGAAGAAAAGAGAAGAGAAGAAGGAGGAGGGAAAATGGGCAAGGCCGCCGTTAGTCAATGGTGAATGAAGAGATAATGAATGACTTATATTGTAGGATCGAATATCGCGACAACAACAATATCACAAGGCAAATCTGATAACAACGTTGCGAATGAGTCAGCGAGGGTTAAATATGAATGACACACCTGGATGACTTAGGGAGGATATGAAATTTGGCGAAGTTAAGAAGTGTCGCGAGTATGAATACTTGTACGCTGCGACACTTCGAGAGACATTCCCGAAAATAAAGGACTGACTTAGCCGTCGTTCGCTATGTATTACCCTATATAAAGGGATGAGTAAACTTGTAGGGGGTTCCTTTTGAATGGAAAAGCAAGTCATTAGGAGAGAGAAACAGAGAGAGAATGTTTGTAAGTTCTTAAGTGTAATTTCATCTTCCTAAACATTTCAAGAAAATTATTAATAAACATTCATAATTGTTCATCTATTATCTTTTGAATGGATTAGTTATACAAAATATAGTGAGGTGTATTGTGGATTTCCGTAACTACATATTGGCCCAGAAACTTGTGGAACTAAGAAAAGATTGGCATAGAGATTTGGAGGAATTTGAATGCGATAATTTTCAAAAGATTTACTAAAAGAGAAATGGCTAGAAGAAGAAATGTACTTGAACAACTCCGTGAGAAGAAGTGGAAGACTTGTCGGAGAAAGGAGAATTGAACAAAGGAGAATCACAAGGATGAATATGAGAAATGACGAAGAAAATCATGTTCAACGTTTAATTCCTCCGATAGCAAATGAAACTTGTGGATTACGATAGAGTAAGTGTACATACTTGGAGGTCACTCGAGGATGAAAGGGAAGAAGAGCAAAGAAGATTGATGAATAACGGACAAGAAGGAGGAGACCAAGAAATGAATCTAGAAATGAAGAAATCACAAAGATTGGAAATATTGAGACAAACAATACATGAAGAAAGGCAATTAGAAATGGGAAGAGCGAGCAAATTTGACAAGACCGAATCATGAATTAAGAATGGAAAATATGAGATTGCAAAATAGTGAAGATCGAGAAGCACCGCGAGATCGAGTTCAAGATCGACTAGGGAAGAAAGAAGGAGAGCCTTACCAATGTAAATTGCAGGTAGAAAAACCAACCGGAAGCACAAAATCTCATTTCGAACATCACGAAAGAAGAGAGGGCCTTGAAGATCGTTATATTCCCCATCCCGAGAATTTCCAAGATGAGCAGAAAGTGAAGAACATCGTGGAACTAGGCGATTTGTGGGCCAAATGATCCAAGGCCGAAGGAAGAGCAATACGCACGGAGAGAAGCATTGAAGGCAAAAAGAGATCATGGACGACATTGAGAAACATTATGTCGAACAAGCACGCTTAGCCCGCGAAAGAGAGAGATAAGAGCGTGTGGAAAATCAAGAGTTGAAGAAACAATCCCTAAGCGAATAATCACGACAACCGAGAAAGGAGGCGAAACAAAATCGTGTTAATAGAAATACCAATGGAGAATACGAGAGGATACAGAGGAGAGTTGATAGAGAGCACTGGAAGAGAGAACGATAGATATAATGGTGTGCGAATTGATGAAAGAGACGAAGGAGAAAGTCGCGGAGAAAGGAGAGAAGAAAATAATGAACAAGAAGGTCAAAATGTGGCATGAAACGAGGCGAGAGGCGAGCTAAAAAGACCCGGCGGAATCAAATCCTGAGGCAAATGAGCAAATCTTGAAAGAACTGCGAGAAATGAGAAAGTCAGTTAAACAAGAGGAAGGAAGGAGGGAAGAAGACAGTTGACGGCCATCGCGAGAAGGCTGCGAAGACTCCTTTCACAATAGAGTACAAATGGGAGGAATACCACTAAATGCAATCCGTCCGCATTAACCAACATTTTCGATGGAACAACTCAGGCGGTACAACACATCAAGGCTTATATGAGATGTATGTTACAATGGGAGAATCATGACGCCATATTGTGCAAATACTTTGCATCTAGCTTAATTGGAGAAGCACGAAATGGTTTGAAGGATTACCTGTAAACACAATCTCATCATTCAACCATTTACAAGCTATTTTCTTGGGAGCGTATATAATAACAATTCCACGCGACCGGGGATTGAGGATGTATTAGGCCGAAACAAAGAGTTGGCGAGAGTTTGAGACATTTGACAATGAGATGGAGAACAATGTGCGGTGAAATGGCCTAAGGGTAGAGGAAAGATATCTCATTTTATCATTTATAAATGCCTGCTCAAGTAACAAGTTTGTTATACATTCAAATATTTAGAATTAAAAATACGATTACGATGGCCGAACTATGGAACTCAAGAAGAATACATTACTTTAAGAAAGACAAAATGAAATGGAATCATACCCAATTGCGAATACAAGTTCGAGCTGCGAATGCTAGTTTGTTACCAAAATTTTTAAACTCGCAGAGCGCAGCACTTCGCAAGGGCAACCTAAAATGAGTTGATGATGGACCAGTAATCAAGGCTATGGGAGCCGAGATCGAGGAGGAGTTTGATAGAGAAAGGAACTACTACAGCCGCGACAACAATAATAAAATTCAAAGATTGGATCATATGCAAGAAACTTATGGAGGACGGCAGTAATAATCATGGAGGGCCAAGAAATCGCAGAGTGGTATGGGAAGAGATCAAAATGCCACCACTAAACGCTAGTGTGGAAAAATTTGGGAAGCTATACTTGTAATGGAGGATGTACCGGCACCATGGAATGCGGTGAACCACCACCAAGTGACGAAGTCATGAATATTGTTCTTACCATCGCTTTCATGGGCATCTAACAAATGACTTAGAAACATAAAGAGAATCATTCTCAAGAATGATTGATCGAGAAAGCCGCATCATTTTCTAAAAGATGAAGAGAAAGGGAAGAAAGTACTAACAACATCACCATCAATGCAAAGAACAGTTTCAAAAAGGGAAAAGAAACATTCGTAATAGAAGTGGGAACAAAAGGCCAAAATCTATTTTGCAACTCTATCGTTCATTCATATCGTACAATTGAGATTTTCACGATAACGTGCTTAGTAGGGTATATGCAAGAGGATTTTCATAACAAAGAAGTGATGAACTCTGGGCGAAAGTCGCACTGAAAGAGTGGCAGCTAAAGATTATTTCTTTCTCTCAGCAGACGAAGTACCCAAAGGAAGAGAAGTACATGATAGCTCCACATTGGTGAGAGATGGACATTAATCCAAGACCAAGGTTGATGGAGAAGATGACGGTTCGAGAAAATTGTCAAGCAAATCGATAGTAATCCTAATCGATACCGGAAGTTCTATGAATATTCTTTTTACCATACTTATAAGACCATGGGTGGAGGATGAGAATTTGATTCCTTCAACATACAAAATATACGGTTTTAACGACAAATAACAAACCTAAAGGAGAGGTTCACATGAGGATACCTTTACAAGGATTATCACCGATATTTTATTCAACGTGGTTGACGTGGAATCTCCTTATAACGCATTAATTGGGCGACCATGGCTGTGAGAAATCTTGGGAGTAGCATCAACATACCATCAATGTATAAAGTTTCCCATCCAAATGGTATTGGAATTATAAGAGATTGGAAGGAAGGTCGGGGGCTGTTATGAGGTGGACGTAGAGTCATGAGGAGAGAAATGCTAAAAGGAAAGGTTGGAACAGAATATCAAAGATGAACAGAGAAAAGAGAAGCCTATGGTGGATACTATAGAGATAAGAAATGAAGAAGCATCGCGAAGTGCCGCAAGAATAAGCGAATGTTACGATGCCGCAAAATAATCACAGTTCATCGCAAAGTGTCAGCGAAACATCGCGAAGTCTTAGAAATGAATGCATAGAAATACGCGAACATAATGATGAAAAGGAGTCCTCCAAGGATTGGGGTAACGATGAGGCAAAGAGTGCAATGAACAAAAGGCATAAGAAGTAAATACTCGACAAAGATATATCAAAGGGAGACAAAGAAGAAATGATATGTGAAAATTCGACAATAAGAATGTACAAAGAATCCCAGAGAAAAATGAATGAAAACGGATTGCGCGATGGCTTCGCAAATTAAATGTCGACAAAGAATTAAATATGAATGATTGAATGTTTTAACAACAATGAATGAGTAAATGAATGGGACGAACCTTTATGGCGTACACCCTAGTTCGCGAATTATATTTCGTAGCAGCAAAATGTAAGACCTAAAGTGCGTCATATAAGGGGGAATCTCTTAACATGGCCTGGAAAAGGTTACACCGCCCGGAACCTCGGGTCATGCTCGAGATTTGGGCCCATGAAAGCCTATCGGAAGAGGTACCTTGGATTCCCAACTATATATGTAGGTTATACCTGGTTGGGCGACCGAGGGTCTCTTTCAAGGAGTCAGCCGTATGATCAAGGCGCCAAGGTACACTACTGGAGTCAAGAGTGCGGGAGCATGGAACTTTCCTACCACTCTTGACAAGTCTTGCGCATGCCGCACTCGACCAAGAAAACTCCACTTAGGGTGCGACCTGTAACCATAAACCCTATAGATATAAGGGATAAGAGGCCAAAAACAACTGGTTGTTGTTAAGACCGGATGGAGGAGCTAGCCTTGTATGGCCGAGATGTACGCCTCCTTGAAGGGGCAACCAGGAGATGATAAGGGCGGCACCCTCCATTAGGGAGCCGATAAGTGCCAAAGACGCAAATGTCATGAGGCATTGTTTTCGCAAGGAAACTTAGGCTTGTCATATTTGTGCAATGATCCTACAGAGTACAATAATAAACGCTGGTGGGTAAGACGGCAGATCAATGGGTCCTTACATGCAAGTGTAAAGACGTCCTGCGGATTTCGTCGCAAGACGACAATGTCACGGGGCTTTATTTTCGCAAGAAAGTTTAGGCTGTCATATTGCCGCAAAGCAAAATATCCTATAGGGCAAAAATACTTGAAAAAGCGATAAGGCAAGGTCAATGGGTTTTTGCATGCAAGTGTAAAGACGCCCCACGACCTTGTCGCAATAAGGGTGGCGAGTAAGACCTTTAATTAGGAAGGTCAAGCTTAGAAGACCACCGAAAATGATAAGGCGAGATCAATGTACTCTTCATTTATTAAAATCTCTTGCGATCTCGTCGCAACGATAAATTTAAAATCATTGGAGTTAAAATCCAATGACTACATATTCCCGGTCGGAAGGAAGAAAGTGCGAATTTCTGTAAATTTCATTCTTTCATATGAAGATGCATAACGAGAGGCAAATATGGGAATGGAAAAGATGAAATGTTGTTATTCATCTTCCAATGAAAGAGTTATACATCAATAATGCTAGCCAATTATATTACAAGGAAGAACGCGAGAAAGGGGGGAACGAAGATCGAATTTATGGGCTATAATTCAAGAAGTTTACAATAAAGAGATGTCGTAAATGCATGTATATTACAAAGTAAATAAAGAAACAAAAAGAATTATCTCTTTGGCGATTCTTCTCCTTTATCCGATCCTTCAATTCCATTATTCTCGTCGCGTAGTTTTTTTTTCGCCGGCTTCACTATCGTAAACGTCCGAGACAGCAAATTCTCGGGAACTTCTTCTAAAGCCAAGGATATGAACAAAGAGGGATTTTGTGATCATTACAAACGTACTCCATGGCCATTGCGAAAACGAACGGCATCATTATTAAAATTCGCCACGATTAGTTTGAAATTGTTTGCTTCAACTTGGAATATCTATCTTCGCGAAGGGTGAGATTCTTTGTAGAGCCATGCTTTCTAAATTCAAGTTCTTCAATCCTTGCTTGAAATCTTTTTTGGACTCAAAGTAAAAAAAAAAAAAAAAAAAAAAAAAGTTAACAACTCAACAACAATATTACGAGAGGTAAGAAATGATGGGTATAATAAATAACCTTCTCTCTCCGGATATTATATCTTTAACTAAGGAAGTATGCTCGGTATGAAGACTAACATCAACACCTAAGTTATTCCCTGGCATTATCTAAGATTTTCGCAGCCTGAGCGATTCATCATCATTATTTATAATAAGAAGTGAACGAATTTGATTTTCTCGCTCAATAAGTAAGGAATTTCCGACGAAGCAATTCATCTCGCTCCATTTGCACTTCGAGAAGGGACTTTTGAAATGTTGCTAATGCTCGGCACCATTATTAGCAATGCGATCTTTGTCATCTATATGGTCACTAATTTTCTTCCTTAAAATTTTGGGGTTCTCATGAGATTCGAGGTACATTTGCTTAAACCGATTTGGCTGTACTTAAACTAGATCTCAGTACTAATTTCTAGAGGCGGTATTTGGTTTGGGAGTTCATTTAATGAAAGAGAATTAATTAAATCACAAACTACTTAAAGAGTTTTTGAGATGAGCGAGAAGAATGTCATTATCCATAGGCTCGGGAAATGAATGGAGAAGAATAGCTTCTTCTGAGAGGTTATATATCTGCGAAAGTGATAAGTCGTGTAGCAACGGGCAATTGATAAAATAAAAGTAATAAGAGAGGAAAAAAATTTTACCATAAA